>OMLM01001946.1:27235-53153 GCA_900302695.1 Helostoma temminkii | reverse complement strand
CATCCACTCATACGCCACCACTGCCTGTTATTAACTTTGTTTCTTCTCTCTCCTGTAGTTCTCTCTCTCTCTCTCTCTCTCTCTCTCTCTCCCTCCCCCTCCCCCGCAGGTATCATGGGCCTGAGGCTGTGTATTCCGGGTCTTCAGTTGCTGCCCATCCAACCTGCTGCCTGCCTGCCTGCCTGTTGCTTGTTGTTGTTATTGGTTGTGTGATCTGCTGTTCTTTTCTCTTTTTCTCTTTCTTTCCACTCACCCCAACCGGCTGAGGCAGATGGCCGCCCACCTTGAGCCTGGTTCTGCTGGAGGTTTCTTCCTTTCTTAAAAAGTTTTTAAGAAAGAAGAAGAGAAAGAAGAAGAGTTTTTCCTCTCCACTGTTGCCTAGTGCTAGCTTAAAGGGGGATTTGTTGGGTTTTCCTTATCATTTAGTTGTATCGTAAGGTCTTAAACCTTACATTGTAAAGTGCCTTGAGATGACTTTTGTTGTGATTTGGCGCTATATAAATAAAGTTGAATTGAATTGAATTAAATTGAATTGAAGAGACATGAGACTGGCAAAAGTAACCATATAAGTAAGGGTTAAAAAAACAGAAGATGGGAGAAGTCAGGGACGAAGTGAGTACTTTCAGTGTGACTTTTAAGCAAGTTAAGCAATTTATCAAAATTACAGTAAATAGAAGCACTGTGATAGGGTGGGTGGGATGACCATTTTACTCCTGAAGCATCCAGTTCAGACTTAGAACATTAAAAAAATCTCTCTCATGTAGACTAGCACCAGTATTAAAATAGAGTGTCAGTCTGTCCAGTGTGTGCCCTGGTGGGATCAGCTCCAGCACCTCCGGTTCTTCTTTGCATGGAGTTTTTAAACTCCTTTACCAGAATGTGGTTTAGCTGATTTATGTAAAGGTTCTACTCCAGGATTAGTTGTGCTCCTGAGACCATTAACATGCAGTGTCCTTCACACGTCACACTGATCAGTCACTTAAATATCAGTTAGTGTGAGCTAGTCCTTGTGCAGTCAGTTTTTCAGTGCAAATTACTGTGAAAAATTAATGTCATCAGGACATCCTTTCTTCCACCTCCGCAGCTCTCTGACCACAATTTGGCAATAACTAATAATCATCCTTGCGGTAGCCATCCACTTTAAGACACTTACTGTAAGTAAGACATCATTGTACTGCCACATCTTTGCAGCTCATACATCTCTCCTGATGCTAAATGGGTTATTATTCCACCAAAGGCCTTTCAAACCGTCAGGAGTTCCTTAGCATTACACTGGACACCATCTTACTTATCTTATTCAATTCCTCAGGACTTTACAGTAATACAGGTTACTATACACCTTAAGACTGCTGTGAATTGCAACTTCCCTGCCCATTTTGTGTTATAAATTCAACTGAAGAAAAATGTCATCAGGATTATTTTCTCAGACTTGACATTGAGAACCGCAGGAGAATTTACACAATTCCCTTTACCAGACTGGAAAGTTGACTTTGACATGAATAAGCAGTGGAGTTCCCCTTTAAATACACAGAAGATAAATAGCGATAGTAAGTTCATTTTTAATAGCAAAACATTATAGCTACAGCCTGTAATATACAACAGGAGAACACACATGAGTTCATGAGACGCTTTAATGACAAAATTGAATACATTTTAGTCTTAAGCCAACTGTGTCACACATGAGTCTGGCTCCATGTCCGGTAGTAAAGTCACTGTTTTTGTAAACCTTTGTAAATTATATGTCCACCACTCACGCTTAAGTGAACAGCAGTATTACATCCAGTATATTGTCAGAAAACCAACCCTGAAAACTCCTACCACCAAGTATATTGTAATAGCAATACTAGTAGGAGAACTGAGCTGCAATGTTTCTCCTAGTGGTTTGTTGTGTATGTGATATGAATATGCTACCCAGATTCAACATTTACGATTGATTATCAAACATTGCCAGGCCTTTATTTGAAACAGCTTCTATTAGAGACAGGCTTTTATTACTTTTTTGAACCACAATATAAAATAGATAGCAGATAAAGTTAAACTCACCTGTCATTGCCTGGAAAAATTACTTCAGGAAGGTATTAATGAGACAAGATATGCTGCTGAACTCAGAGTGCTAAGGTGCGGTCCAATTGGCTGTTGAGAATCAGTTTTGTGCGTTTTGAACCTCACACAATAATTCTGCATATGTACACATAAGCACACAAAGGCAGCCATTATACAGACAATTGCAAATCAATTGTGTTACAGGCATTACTGACGACAGTTATGGACCAGCATAGAGCGGAGCATATACATTAAAATAACAATGGGGACAAATCTCAGTTAGACTGATAGAGTTTATTTTGTGTTAGCATTAGAAACTAACAGTTATTTATGTTTTGTATGTTTCATACCAAACTCTAGATTTTGTTATGTCTCCAGGAGCCAAAGGCTCTTTTGGTGGATTAAGTCGATTGGCTTCCCTGCAATACAAACACTAGATAACATTCACTAATTATTTTCTGTTCAGCTGTTTTCTACGTGTGTATTACAATTAGTGTCATTTTCTTGTTTATTAGTATGCCTTAAATTGAAAAATCTGCATAATATCAATCACAGTGGTTTATTTGTGTATCTTAAAGCACCAAACTAGCTTCACCAAAAAATGAGGAACGCCTGTTTACATTAACAGATACAATGAGGAATAAAGGTTTGATTTTTTCTTATAAATGCCTGACAGTGGCTCTGCTGTTGCATGGAACAGAATAATGGACTTAATGCTGTGGAAATGAAGAGTATGCTGATCTCATTGTGGATTTACTACAGTACAGACACGTCTATCAGTTGCCTTATTTTTCTGTGTACTGTTTGAGATCTGGTGGCTATGTGATTATCAGGTTTATATATGAATTCACAACACTTTTTTCAAAATACTCAACACAATTAAATTAAATAATCAATAACACAACCGTCAAACACATAAGTTACAGAAAACTGCACTGTGTTAAGGTGTTGATGCTGATGATCCTGATGTTATGACTGTTACATGATGCAGTTCTTGAGGTTTGGCAGTGACCTGTGGAATGATAGCCTTGCTGTGCTCCAGACTTCTTCTGACATTCAGGTGTTTTTTAAGTCCACTTATTTAGTTCCCTTAAGGAATAAAGCTGAACAAGTCAGTCCAGAGTCAAGACAGAAACACTCTGATAGACCAACTGGCTTTATAGTCATGTTGATTTGATCCTGAAATTATGTAATTTCTATACAGTCTACTCAGAGCAATGGCTTGAAATACAGTGGGACTATTTTGGTCCCATCATTATGTGGTTGAATGAGTACTCGATTCAGTTGCCTATACAGAACTCCTGCTTGTTTACAATGCAGGAACCATGCTTCACTGGAGAAAAAGAAAAAGAGTAAAAAGGCCTTGGCTGACCCTTAAACAGCTGACAGCAGTTTATTAGAGCTCTGTGTGACTCGCTGTGTCCAAGAGCATTACATATCTGCAGTGGCCAGAAAGCATGACCAGAAACCAGAATCACACACACATGGGGTTTTTTCTCCCTTTTCTTGGGCTCGTTCTCTCTCTCTCTCTTTGTTGCTTTACAGTCCTTCCACCTCACTACACTTGCTCCTCGATCTTGTTTGGGTCCACATCCACAGCAGGAGCCACCTGCATGGGCTTGCAGCAGCCAGCACAGACATACTTGAGAAAGCAGAGATAGGCACTGCCAGACATGATGACCGTGATGATAATGATAATGGTGGCACCGAAGGCTGGCGACACAGCGTCTTCCAGGACAGACTTCAGGCCTCCCATGCTGATTCCACCAGACCCCCCACTTAACAGGGTCTCATCAGGCTGATTGGCAGCTTGACCTGGAAACAGAATCACAGTGTAGTTAACATTAGTGGATCTGTGTTACTGTATATGTAGGTCTGACTGACAACATAACCTTAAACAACTTCGCTCATTAACTTAACTTCAGTCTACTTCATTTAATTCATAGATTTTTGTGTTCAAAAACTATTATTCCCTCTATGAATCATATCAGAAAGTTTGATGTTTTATAATTCAGTCACATAAGGATGAAAGTCACCATTTGGGCTAATAGAGATAAGTGTGTGCAAATATGCAGGGGCTGGTCTTGAAAACACAATAAACTCTATATTTTTGCTGCAATTCAATTCAGTTTACTTATAAAGTATATCACCAAATGACATAAAAAGTAATCTCAAGGCAGGGTGGAGCAGTGGTTTGAGCTGCCGTCTCACAGCAAGAAGGACCTGGGTTTGATTCCATGGCCAGATGCCTTTTTGTGTTGAGTCTGCATGTTTCCTCTGCGTCTGTTGAGTTCTGTCCAGGTATTCTGGCTTCCTCCGACCATCCAAAGACACACAGTTAGGTTAATCAGAATTAACACCTTGCCCCCTGGCATATTTACAGAAATATTGATCAGTGTGTCCCTGTGTAAATAAATAAACTTTAGAATGTAGTTTAAGGCCTTACAGAATGTAACAATATAAATATATTAAATTATGTAGAAAACCCAATATATGCGACTTGAGCAGGACTAGGACACAGTGGAGAGGAAAAACTGCCTTTAAAGGAAGAAACCTTCAGCAGAGCCAGGCTCAGTGTGGGTGGCCATTTGCTTCAACCGGTTTGTGTAAAATAAAGTGTTAATGCAGTGTAAGACATACAAAATACATAACTTTACTACCACCTTCTGTCTCTGGCAGGGGTGGCACCAGGGCATCCCTCTGGTTATGGGAAATACAAGCAGCCCAGCAATGTCACACAATCCAGGTATATTTATTCACAATATAAAGTAGTGCAATGGTGCAGTTGTAAGTGGAGGTGATGGAGATGAGTTTATATACTTTAAATACAGGGTCAGCTGTTCAGAGTACAGGCAGGGTGGAGTGGGTGGAGAAGTGTCAGGAGAGATCTGTGATAGAAGGGTATCTGGCAGAGTAAAAGGGAAGGTTTACAAGGCAGTAGTGTAGTAGTGTAGACCAGCTACCATGTATGGACTGGAGACAGTGGTACTCACAAAAAGACAGGAGGAGGAGCTGGAGGTGGTTGAGCTGACAATAGTGAGATTTTTACTGAGAATGATGGATGGCCAGAATGAGTATATTAGAGGGACAGTGCATGTAGCACAGTTCAGAGACAAGGTGACAGAGGCCAGACTTACCATAATGGCATGGTGGCAAAAGACTGTAAAAAAGTTAACATAGGACTCAACCATGACAATGACAGTCTGCAGAAGGGAAAGCAGTATCAGCAGCATTTGCCACTGTATTTCTTTCAGCACAGGAAAAAAGTCCAGAGATGCTAGTGCTTTGCCTTCCTCAGACTTTCACTTCATGGCTTAGTCCTTTTAGCTTTTTACCACACTGTCAATCAACTTAATACCAACAGGTGAACCAAGTGCTGACCTGTAGTCAGAGGTGTCCTCAGACTTGTTTCCCTGGAAACCTCACAAGGCTCCTTACCAAATTCAGTCCTATAAGTCTAACCACCAAAAACCAAAAACAAGTATTAATCAGCTTCTCTTCACTCATCACTAACAACAATATGCAGCTTGCAACTAGCAGCAGAACAGCTGTTATTCTTTGTTTTACTTCTATTAATTAATTTTTAATTCCCCTTCTCCCCAGTGTGTACCTCCATTTCTCCAGGTTCATTTCTGCCTGCTCCTTACTTTCACTACAGATTACAATGTCATCTGCAAACATTATAATCTATGAAGATTCTGATCTTATATGATGACCTGTCCATCACCCTTGTAAACAGGACTGAGAGCCGCTCCTCTACTGTGAATCAGTCCATTATTTCTACTGTATGCCTCACCGCTGTAATGCTGACCTTATAAATATCTGTACCACCCTCACATACTTCCCCGCCACTCCTGACTTCCTCATGCAGTACCACAGCTCCTCTCTTGACACCTTTCCATACACTTTATCTAAACCTACAAACACACAGTGCAAGAGCTTCTGGTCTTCTCTGTACTTCTCTATCAACATCAAATCATGTCCGGTGACAAATACAACAAATATGTCCTAAACACTAGGGCTGTCTTTATTTCCATGTAACCATACAGAAGACTGACCTGTGATGAGCTGGAGGGTCAAATAATAGAGTAAAGGAATTTAGTTGCTGAAAATAAATCAATATTCAATGGCTGTGCAACCAATTACTAGCTGTGGTTCAGGCTGAAGGGAACCAGTTAGTAGGAGGTAGGAATTCCTGAAACAATGTCACCTACTTTCAAGGTGCATGGATGAGGGAAGACAACTGAAAATATCAAGTCTTACACTTCATTGTGTTTTTGTGTTTATGTTTGTATTTAATTGGTTGAATATTATGTTTTTTGTATTTTAATCTAATTGTTAGCAATTCATTACCAGAATTTGTAACACAATCAGTCATTTCAGTATGTTTGACCTGCAGAAAATGTCATCAAGGACATCATTCAGAAATTACTGTTCCAAGCCAACTCAAGCTGTATTAACTAGTCAGAAACTGGTCAGAACTGATGCAGTAGAGGCCTATAGACCAACGAAGCTCCTACAATCCTGCCTTCATAGCATCTCTGCCACAGCCCACAACAAGACTACATTCTGTTATAAAAGAGCAACAACAACAACTATATAACTCCTAAAATTGGCAAAGATCCTCCAGTGCCATAAAAGTCATTGCACAGATGACTGTGATGCACAGGTAAAATTTCCCTTATAGTTTTCTCTGTATACACTCCATTGTATACATTGTATTCAAAAATGAAACTATGCACACACTTCTGAAAACTTCAATCTCATATATAAAAAACTAAACTAGGTCATATTTGTGTAGCATATACATATTAGTATTGTAAATGCTATTTCAGGACAAAAAGACCACATGTCACAAAAGCAGAAAAAGAAAACTTATTTCCACACACTTGTTCTGTTGGAAGGAATCAGTCCTCAGAAGATGGTTTTCAGTGGTGTCATTTTTTTTTGTTTCATTTTACAAGAGATTTTCGTGGAGTTTTGACAAAATAGTTACTGTTTTACAGTTTGTGTTTAGAGTTTTAGGAAACTGAGCCACAGTTTTTGGAAAAGCGTTTAAACATTCGGGAAAAACTGTAATGTGTGTTAACCTGTCTCTTCAGAACTCAATGTGCTGCAGCACATCATTAAATCATTTTCCTTCCCTATCATCTAAACTAACAGCAGGAAAGACATGACGAGGCAGTGAAACTGCTCAGTGTTGGAGCAGCACATGTGTCTGGTAACCTGCTACCATTAGTACTGTGAAAATGTATAGTAGTGATTGCTTCTGACAACCTCAAAGTGTCTAGCTCAATAATACACATCATTAGCTGCTTTTTCACCAATTACTGTGTGCACGATCAAAACTTCAAAGACCCATCACAGCTTCCTTCAGATAGCCTGGCTCTTTACAGCTGACTGTCACTATCTGGTGACAGCACTGTATTGGAAAGGAACAGGACAAGCACCCATGGATTAAATGACTCCTAAAACTAACAGAGATCAATCCTTGATGGCAGAAGTCCAGAAATGTTATGGTAGCTCCATCTCCGCCATCAAGGATTGATCTCTGGTAAAATAGTCTTTATTGTCATGATGTACGATGACAATAAAGGCTATTCTAACAGAGATCAATTCTTGATGGAAGGGATGGCGCTCTCCACAGCGGCTGACTGAAGCCACTACAGAGGTTCCTCTAATGCCACTAACCATTAAGATGTTAGAATACATCTTAGCGCCATCAAGTATGAACTTCTCATCTCACATAAGCCAATCATTTTTTCCAGGAAACAGTTGCTAAATCTAGGTGATGTAATACATAGATTGATGCTAATTTGTGTTAATTATTTAAAATTATTTCCCCAACATGATTTCAGGGCTTCTGGAAGACTTTAATGTCTGATGTGTGGGCATTGAGTGACAGTTTGCTTGCCTGCTGCTCCTTCCAGCTCCCACTATCGCACTGAGTCAGACTTTCAGAGCGTCCGTTTCTATACTAGTTCATAATATTAGAGACACAGCTCTCTTGTAGTTGTGATTAAAAGTCCTGTAACTAATATTTTTCATTTAGTAAGAAATGAAGTAACAACAGGAATATGTATTCAATCTCTAAGTTGTCCTGGTTCATTTCATGTTTCTGGGTTACTTATGGAACTTCTGTTATTATTCCAGTGAGACTACAACGCATCTCTTCTCATTATGTGCGCTCAGACCTCGGTTTGCAAATGAGAACAAAACAATCAGTTTATCAGCATCCTCCTGTACATAATGGATGGGATGAATGTATTTCTATCTAATGTCCCATTTGTATTTTTTGTCTGATGGTATCTGAGCTCAAAACAAGCAGAACACCACAAAGCGGAGAAATCAATAAAACACATTCATAGTGCACAGCTGCTGTCACACCTGCATTATCATCTCACCTACATGAAAGCTGCTTGTGCTTTGCAGCCACCTCTTAAAACTTGTTCACTTTGTCATTGTAAATGACAAAAATGACAAATTGTAAAATCCAGTTACAATGGACACACAAAACAGAACAGGTAAGAATGAATGATTCTGAAAAGCTGGAGCACCACATTCACCCAGGACCTGCAATACATTTCTTCTCCAAACATAACACTCAGCTTCACTTTGTTAAAACTTAGTTTTAACTTCATACATGCCATGTGTCCATTAGGAAATGTACCTTGGAGAGATTTAATTAAAAATAAGTGATGTCCCCAATAGCTACTGCAGGTAGTGGTTCTTAGTGGAGTCTGTTCTTTTTAAGGGACTGAAATGAAACAAGAAAAAGGAGAGATGTGATAACATGCAACAAAGGTCACCAGGAACACCGTGATTACGTGAGCCACATAGTAATTAAACCCCTAGACACAGATGTGCTATACAGCGGTATTTATTTTTACTGCTACAGCAGCTAATACTTTGACACTGGAAAAAATCTTGCCCACCCGGAGCTGTAAATGTTCTCAATGTGAACTCGATCTCTGTGATCTGGGATAAAAGGAATATGACCCATAAAAACATCTCATACACATACTTACAGCATCCTGATAATGTTAAGGAAATAGCAGCAGTGATATTGACGTGGTTTCAGGAGTTCAACAGCTTGAACATTTTGTCATGTTTTCAATGGGTGACTCAGACAGCAGAGAGCCAGCATCTCAAAACGAGTTTGTTTCTGGTGTGACATCAATCCGCTTCCACTTAGATTAACAAGATCCAACTAAACAGGTATAACAAATGATGATGTGTTCTGCAGCCCAACTGCCTGCATTGCAATGCATTACTTAATGCTTACTACACGATGTGGAAGAAAACAGGAAACAGAAACTATCAACCACATCTACACCGTGGAAGATAGTAAGGCTAGTGGGCTAACAGTAAACAGAGGTGTAAATCAAACAGCATTTTATCAGACACTTCACTGTCATGTCGATGAAACTTACACTGGGCTCTGCCCTCAACATATCAACTTGGTCCATCATAGTTGCTTCATGAGATTGTACAGCAAAGTAAAACAGTGGGGCATCTTCTCTAGAAGACACTGTCTACAGAAAAGCTTTAATTAACAATCAATGTTTGGTCATAATTTATGTCTAAACTCAATCACTCTACACACAGAATAATAAAAAAATTGATTAGACTAAGAATGACCTTAGATGATTGGTCCTTAAGATGTTTAGATTAACTGTGAGATCAGCTCAGGACATTTGTAAATAACTGAAGTCATTATGCCTTTTATGCTTAAATCTTTCTGACTGTATCAATAACTAAACAAGACTGTATGACACACAAGTTCAAATAAGATTAGCAAAAGCTGCTGCTTTTAACATCCCACACCACTGTTTCTCTTAGTGTCTACTAGTTCATTTCTCCACTGTGTGTGTGCAAAATAACAAGGTCTCATCAGTTATCCTACTGATCTCTCTCAGCCGCTTGTTCTTCTGACTACAATGATTAATGACACTAGCTTATAGATTCTATGCAAACATGAGCCAATTCTGCTTTGATGACCTACTTACTATGAAGGAACATTAATACTGTTGTCTTCTCACTTATTTAGCACTTTATTAGCACCAATATAGAGACAATCACATTAAAAGCCTACAATGTTACAATGGGTTATTTAACAAGGCAGCATACCATTATTCTAATTATTTAAATTTTGCATATAAGCTGAATTACTGAATGAATAATCAGGAGGAAGTGCGATACTGAGAAGCACAAACAGTATAGAACAAAATGTTCAACAGACAAACAAAAAATTTTAAGCTTCATGAACATTGCAGAAAATGCATTAATACTAAAGTAGCCCCTGGGTTTCACACACACACACACAGACACTGCCAATATGCTACAATCATGATCCATGTCAGTACACTGGGAGGATAAAGGATAAATCTGTATGTGCACTGGTGTGTCTTGGTTTAAGGTTTAAAGAATGACAGAACAGATGAACCAGTTAGGCTCCACTGAAAATAATAGCATTGATGTCACAAGGCAGCAAAGGTAGAGGTTAAAAATCCAGATGTTTTCTCCTGTCAAGACAGACTTCTGTAATAATTCCTCCACTGTGCTCCATAAAACAGGTGAAACGTACCAAGTGTGTTGAGCAGGAACAGGAATGTGTACAGTCACAGTTTCCAGCTTTACTTCACTCTTCTGGCCATTATTCTGAAACACCAATTTCCTGGCCGGTCTTACTGTCACCTGAGGCAAATGTACGTGACTGCACTAATCAACCTGATTTTTAGCACCTGTGTCCAGCCTTTGTTTGTTTGTTCATCAGAACTGATCTGCTGTTAATGAATCCGATTCTGACCTGGACCTGGCTTCTGCCTCTGACTCCCCACTCTGTAAACTAAGGACTATGTTTTAGGTTGTGGACTTGGACTCTGATTATTGGGTGTTCTTTATTACCCAGATTGTGTTTTCAGACCTGACCCTGTCTCGGTTTATCAGCTCTGTACAAAACCTGTCTGTCTGATTTTACTCAGTACTCAGTCTGGCTATGAGTCTGTATTTGGCTCTGTGGATATTGCATTGCAGAAATTCAGTGATTTAGGAGGAGTGTGTGTACATGCTCTGTTTTCACCTGGACCATGAGAGGACACCATCTTGTTGGTGTCGGCCATGTTGTGACCAGCTTGATCTCTCTTTGTTGTTCAGACCTCCATATCCAGGTGATGGATTTAAAATAAAAAGTATAAAACCTTGGGTCTGTTTTAATGGTATCAGTGTCCTTCAACATAAAGCTACGCTACTACTGTGCTGCAGTGTCAGAGCAGCGTGATCAGCTGCAGCTAATCACCAACGGGTTTCCACTATAAGCTTATGTTGGTCTGGTAAAAGCCTTCTATGAAGGAAGGTGTGCCTTACCTCAAACATTGATCCTCAATCCTCAGAGCAAAATAAGAGGTTCTGGGATGTCTTTAGGATTTGACAACATGCAAATAGTATTCACACCTTGACACCTGCTTCCTGCTCCTCTTGCTCTTGTTTGCCCCTGCTTCAGTATCATTACTCTCCCAGTTATCTGCTCTCATTCTACGAGTGAGCATTTATGATCACCTGCCAGAGTATTAACACTACTTGCAGCTGGTTCATTGCAAATTCTATTCTCTTGTGTTTAGTTACTCAGCAATACTTTCTTATTAATGCTGGAGTGTCACGGTCAGTCTGTCCAGTTTTCAAATGATTCAAAGGAAAATTTGAAAAACTGGACCCATGAAAATGAAGATTTTTTACATGAATGCACAAAAAAGGCAGAAGGTTCACACACCTAAATCCACACAAACTGTAGACTACATATTGTTTAGCAGTTTAATCCTCCTTCCTCCTTCCTGTCAAATCTGACCGATTTTCATGTTTTCCTCTCTAAAAAGTGCAGTAAATTTTAAGCATTTATCATGAGGTTCCATGACTTTGTATTAAAAATACATATGAAACAACATTTAATGGAATGAGTGCTGCCCTAGATTTTATGTTTAACACCCATTCTATTTAACTGCCTTGTACTAACAGACACTGATAAAGGCCAAGAGATGAAACACATTATAATAATAAAATTGTTCAATATGTGTTGATGGAGACTTTATGTTTCAGTTTGTTTTCTCCATGCACCTGCCAGCAGGTGAGGTTATGCCAGGATACATGTACATATACATCTTTAATTACACAACATCCCGAACACCAATTCATTATGGCCTTTCTGAAATCAATGCAGGATCAAAAATATATACATCTAATATTTGGTGCCATCGAAAACAGCCGTCACGCATGCTTGGGTTCACTGTCCTGTTGGAACAATCAACTGTATTCAGGCTTCAACTGTCTATCTGATAGTTAGAAGCCATGCGGAAGAATTGTGAGGTCCTCATTAACCACTATTCCATCCACAGCGCTCCAGGTCCACTGACAGTAAAACAGCCTCATAGCATGATTCCAAACTCTACAGACAGTTAACACCAACTGTAACATAATCAATAACAACAGCATAGCACACAAGCAAAAAGACATCTTCCTGCTTGCAGGTCCTTTTTCTCTGTCCCTTCTCTGTCCCCCCTCTCTGTCTATATATACTACATATATGTATATATATGTATACACACACACACACACACACACATATATATATATAAAATATATATTTAAAAAATGTATATATATATTATCATATATTTCAATATGAAGTTTGAAAGCTATATGTTCCCAGCTGGCCCATCCAACATGCCCAAGCGTTTTGCTGTTGGTTCTTGTTCTCATTGCTTTGTGACCTGTTTTTCTTTTCTCTCCTTCTTCTCACCCAGACTGGTCAAGGTAAATGGCCGCCCAACCTGAGCCTGGCTCTGCTGGAGGTTTCTTTCATAAAGGGAGTTTTTCCTCTCCACTGTCTGCTAGTGCTGCTCATGGGGGATTAGTTGGGTTTTCTATATGATTCCATATAGCTGTATTGTTAAATTCTGTAAGAGCTTAAACCTTACACTGTGAAGTGCCTTGAGATGATATTTGTAGTGAATTTTCATTATGTAAATAAACTGAATTGACTTAAATTCTTTATTAAATTTTGCTTTAATAAACAGAAGATGTTTATTTTCTATGTATTATCAATTATTGCATTATATAATTAGCATATAACACTGCTACGTCTAATCATAACAATAATAAAAATTTATTGCCAAAATACTTATTACAGAACCTCAGCCAGATATACATAGAAAGGAAGACAGCTCACACTGATTTATAATGTGTCACATAATTAACCTCTGATTGGTGATTATGATGCTTTAGTGGGAGTCTGGATATGTAAAAGCCAGGGGACTCTGTGTTAAGGCAGCAGGTTAAAACTCACATCAACCTAAATGATGCATATATTATATTCCACACAGAGGATGGATATCAGAGTTAATAGCCATGTGGAGGAAGGGAGAGAAAATAGTGTCTACATTAGACAGGTGAAGTCAGAGGAAGGAAGGACAGACTCATATACTCACAGCACACAGCTGATAACAGCACACAGGCGAAGAAGCGAGCAGACGCCGGAGAGAAACGCTCTGGCAACATTTTCACTTCGGGAGAATACCTGCAAGACAAAGCATGTGTCTGTTCCATCCTGCCAGTTAAAAGGTAAAGTAGTGCATTGTGCTGGCAGTTCAGCTCAGACACTTAACCTGACAGCATACAGGAA
Source organism: Helostoma temminkii (assembly GCA_900302695.1). Taxonomy (NCBI): domain Eukaryota; kingdom Metazoa; phylum Chordata; class Actinopteri; order Anabantiformes; family Helostomatidae; genus Helostoma; species Helostoma temminkii. Next base: position 39,436 of record OMLM01001946.1, on the reverse strand, counting down.
CAGTACAGCCTTATGAATATTCAGAAGCACGGCACATATCACTAGTTAATCGCAGGCGCGCGCACACGTCAGGTCGAGATGTAGCTGATAAGTCACTGTGTCAAACACACATACTAATATGGTTGTTATGGTTATGATTTCAGAAAACCTTACTATGGAATGTAATAAATGAGCATGATGAGAAAACTTGGCTACTTACCTCAGCTGTCAGTGTGTCCACAGTTCCAGAGCCTTATATCTGTTGTCTACTATTAAAATCCCAGCAGAGTAAAAAGGAATCGCTGCCCGACATCCGGAGAAAAGCGGAATCCCAGACCGCACTGTGCTGTCTCTGCGCGTCCACTTCCATTTACAGTCCTAAAGAAGGGGAGGCAGACACGGCAGACTGTGGAGACTGTGGAGACTGCTTTTCAGGAGATTAGAAAGTGTGTGTGTGTGTGTGTGTGTGTGAGAGAGAGAGAGAGAGAGAGAGAGAGAAGGGGGGGGAGTGACCATGCAGGAGGTTTGAATAAAGGAGTCAATCAAACACAGTAGTGCTTTTATCTTCGGCTGATTTTCAAACCTTATGTATTTGTGCTTGTATATTATAATAAGATGATGGTCAGATGATGAAAGACTCAAACATGTTCCTCTCTTTAAAAGGAAAACAACCACAGCTGATGGTATCACAACATACAAACTTCTAACTAGCAGTAAGATTCAGAAATCCAGGTTGGATTACAGAGACGAGCCACAAAGGTTTTATGGGATGATGATGTCAGGATGAAAAGATGTTAAAATGATGTAAAGGCCTGTAGATCTGCTCATCAATAAATTTAGCAGCAGAATGTGTGAACACATCAAACATATGACATAATGCATTCAGTTCTATGATCTAAGTATTTAATTGTCTACTTTTCCAACTACTTCAACATAAACCAAGAAACTAAAACCTTGTAAAAGGAGAATTCTTGGCAGAGAGCAGGTCTGTGTAACAGTAGGACAACAGCACCTTCATTAACATGGAAAACATTGTCTAGTATGATTCAAATTCAGATCTGACCACTACACCCAGACTGCATGTGGCACATAGACCAGATACAGCAACTGATGTTAAAGATGAAGATGCACTGACACACCTCTAACTACATAATGACCCATAATCCATAATTCCATAATCTCGCCTCAGGAGAAAAGTGGGATTAAGGTGGTGTTTTGTAATTTTGCTAAATTCTTGACTTCTCTGTGATTTCATTCTTCCAACAACAATAGCAGCTGATGGATTTGACAGAAGAACAATAGTTGTGATTAACACTATTCATCATCACTGTTCACGCTTTATTTTCATTCCTTTATTGAGACGTTCCCCGTCATCCATCGTAGGATGATAAATGACAGTTTGGTCATTTACAGACATTTTATGCACTATACCACCCATGTGCACTTCCTCTGAAAGTCTGTACAGTCTGTCACTCTAGTTGATTTGTAAGTCTGTTGTCCACTTTGTAGATTAATACTAAAGTAATCAGAAATATGAAGTAAAATTGCGACAAACCTGGTTCATCTGGTTTGTATTTAGTGAGGCCATCATTGGTTTTACCACACATCCCTACACACACACCTGCAGACTCTGTAAGACCTGTTTGATCTAGGAGAATGACACACAGTCACCTGATCTAAACCTACCTGAGTACGACCACATCACAAAGCAAAAGAATCAAACAAGCATATGAAGTTCAAAGGTTGAAACTGTGAGGAATTAAATATATTCCATAAATGTTGTTTCACAGATTTATAGTATGAAATGAAGATCCTAATTTGAAAATTCTAATTAAACTGGACTGGCAGCTTCTTTGTTTTGTTTACGCATCCATCCACCCTCATAGCTCCCTACACAAATGTCACTATATGTCATAATTCCTACAGAGGACTTTAGGGACAATCTGAAATGACCAAAACGATTCACTCTATCATTCTATTCCGACAGCAGAGTGTCTTATTACAAGTGCTGACAACAGCACTTTAAAAATGGTCCCTACTCAGAGAAATGTTTCAGACAAACAAGTTGAGACTGATGAGCCTCCCTGTATTCTGACCTAGCTGCCATACATCACTGCCACTTCCTTTCTCCACTACTGCCTCATAAAAGAGCAGGCAAATCACATCTATTTGACAAATCCCCTACAGGACTGAAAGGCTGCAATGACTCTACAAAGCTTCAGCTGAGTCTTTCATTAATGGCTGCAATTTCAAGCAGCCTTTGAATTCCACAGCAGATCTACATAATGTAACAAGCACTGATTCAGTGTATGGTTTATAATCAGGTAACATTCTGCTTCTGTATAATTTGTTCCGTACATTGCAACAAGAGAAGTCACTAATCAGGTTCCAGTACTTACAGAGAGATAGTTTACTATGTGACTGCTGGTAACATCTCATGCTAACTACTATGACAGCAAAGTCTCAAACATTTTGTATACATTGACCTTCCAACACAGAAATTATGCTAATAGAGTTCATTACAAAGTTGTTGTCACAGTGACTTAGTGGATACAAATTTCAGCATTCTTATGCCCTGGAATCTGCACATTCATAAAGGAAGAGGAAGCGGAAGAGAGGGAGAGGAAGACGAAGACGAAGACAATTGACTTAATGTACTGTACGATGCACTCAATTAGCAAGCTTATTGTTGATGCAAAACACAGTGACACAAAGATAACAGATTTTACAGTAAAGATTTAATATTCTAAGTGAATCAGTTATCTGCATTTTCCACTTTGGAATGATGTTGAATTTGTGTCACACACTTGTAGATCCTGGCTGAACTTTTGCAATCACAGGCTGTCTCTGGAACAACCCCTCCCCTCCTGTTTGACATGTACCTTTCATTAGGGTGAACCCATGTGACCCCACACTGAAATATGCCTGTTGTCAGACTGTTGAAGCCACTTGGATGAATAGTGAAACGTTTCGACCTAACAGAAAGAAGTCCAGTTGCCACGACTCAACTTCCAGATGACCTCTATTTAAGGTCTGTCACTCAACTAAATAATCACATGGTCTGTGATTAATTAATCTAAATCAGTTGCAAGCAAAATATTTTCCTGTGAAAGTACTTACAGTAATAAAAATAATGAATAATAATAATAAGTATAGTTAATATTAATTTGATATTAAATGCTTTGTGTTGAGATAATATTTCAGGCTTGAAATAATCAGATAAAAGGAGGCTTTTATCAACAAGACCATCTGGGTATTATTGAAATGTAAGAACAGAGTACAGAACAGATTAATATTAGTTTTTTGGATGTCTTACTTTGACAGACCTAGTTCCTTTTTTTCTTTTTCTCCTTTATTCATCATCTGTTGTCGCTCTATGTCATTATTTATAACCCATAAGTTAATTTATATAAATATATATTTTTACCTATTAAAATTACTTTAAAAGTGTAAAGACAGTGTCACACTCTCTCTGTAACACTCTGTCACATCAGTTACATGTAGAATGTAACTTTTTAAACTACTGTAATTGAGGCCATCACAAGTAGCAGGGTCCAAAAAGGAACAGATTGGGACATGCAGGAACTCAGTCCTGATTCACTGGAACTGGATGGTTTTAAGATGGCAGAGATGAACAAGTAGACAAGACCCTGCTGACATCTGGCTTTTCAGTCTCCATCTCTCCCTGACCTGGATAACTGCAGACTGACCTGCAGGCATCTGTCAGTTCAGTGCTGTTGTTGCCTCTCATGAACTATGTATGTCAACCCACAAACTATATATCATTATTACTACTAGTATGTTATTGATTAATTTATCTATCTTATTATTTTTTTCTCAGGAGAATCACAAGCATTGTGCTGATTATTACAAGTTTCTACTTATGCTTCATAAAGACAATAGTGCAGTACTAGCAGCATTGCTACATGATTTATGAACCTATGGAAACAGCCAATAAATAACTTATGTGCTCAACCTATAAATTATATATAGTATTTGTAGATACCGTAAATGTTACTGTTTATAAGTGGACTGTGATTTTAGTGTTTGGGTAAATGAATTCAAAATTATAGAAACATAACTTATTAGATATATTGTATTTGGTGTGTTCTCTTTTAGAATTTTTTTTACCGTCAAACTCAAGGGCTGCCTCACCCAAACTACCAATACATCAATAAATCTATATAAAAAATGAACACAAAAATATTTAATTCTTCATTCAGGGTGGTCTACTTCCACAAAGCACAGTGAACTGTGAACTGGATTTATTGTCTACTGAAGAAATCATCCCTGCGACAGACCACGTCACAGGTGTTGTCTCAAGCAGCAGTGAGAAAACATCACTGTCCAGCAGCATTGGGAAAGAATCCACACAAAGACAAGACAACACAGGATCATCAGTGAAACCTCCTGGGCACTTTAGCATCAGCTGACACAACTTCAGAACAGAAGAAGTCCTTTACTACCAGCTGACCTTGCATCATATAACCCTGGTTTCTAGTCCTATTTAATTAGCTTTCTTTTCAGACCAGTGTGTAATTTTAGAAAGGAACAGTCAATGAAAGACACACACACGAAACTCAATCCTACCATGGTGCTGAGTAAAATCTACTCGCATGCTTTAACACATACAGCAGTTGCTCTTTAACTCTGTCTAGAATGACAATCACAAGTATATATAAATACAATAAGCAGCACACTGATTACTGTAGAGTGAATGATGGTTGAAGTCAACATTGTATTAAGGCAATAATGTTAGACCTGTTGCACCAAGAATCACTTAACTGTTTAGGCAACAATATGAAGCTATGAAGCTTCTTGGACTGTCGGCCTACTAGGACATTTGATGAGAGGAAAGATGCTACTGGTGAACGCTTCAGCTGGTTGGTGAGAATCACTGATATGATACAATCCCAGCACATCAACCAAACTGTGTTACATTCATTACTGACAGCGAATCAAGTCGGGTGCACTGACCACGGCAGAGATGCATGATATGATGATGATTAAAAACCTCATTCAGAGATGAATGAGAGGTTTTTAATTTGGCTTTATGAATTTCTTGAGACACCCCAAAAGTGACATTTTGCATTGTTCTGAGATTGAGATAAGACAGGAGACCAGAAGATGAAATAACATTAATTAAAACTTATTATGTTGACATCCAGCATGTAAACAAAATGAAAATATAAATAATCATATGAAAAAACAAATTTACCAGTACTAAATTACATTAAAACATAAAACAAACAAGTAAGCATAGTACTAACATACAGTAAAAGTCAAATCTAAAAGCACTGGAGGTAAATTGTTTAGTTAAAGGCTTTGAAAAACAGACATATTTTAAGTAGACCAGCCACAGATGTTCTGGGAGCTCTAATGGGTTCATAAGGAATTAGTAAATGAGAAATGTATTTGGTGCCAATGGTCAGGGGACAGCCAGAGGGGATGGCTGGTGAATTCCTCCTGTTCCAGACTAGCACAGTCCATCTGTTATTCTATCTGGAAGCGAACATGTTAGCTTCTGTTGGTTGCTGGTAATTATGTGAGGCATCCTCTTAGGATGTTACTGAACAGGGTAACTGGAGGAATGTGGGAAACAACACTACTAATAGAAAGATGATTATGCACCCTGCACATTACATGTTTTCTTGCTGTGCCTATAGTGGGGCTATTGTAATTCTATCCCGACTGTACTGACACTGGAGATAAAAATTAGATAACAACCTGCAATTTCCTAAATGTCAAGGTCACTTAGTCCTGTTTGAAATTATCTAAAAAGCAGTAAAAGAGCAGTATTTTAAGCATGTTTCATGTGTTACATATATTCTGAAGCACAGTATTAAAAAAACTGATTAAAATTAGAAAACACTTTCAGATACCTCCCAGTTATTGGTGATGACCTGGTACCTGGTGCTAATGTCATTAACTATCTGGCAAACCCAATTTGACTGGCAGCCTTATTTCCACTGACTTTTCAAGATAACGAGCCGTACTGCAACAGCAGGTACAGCAAGTTGTCCAGATGAAGGCCAAAGGGATGCTCCTATCAACCACAGTAAGAGAAGCTGGTTGTTCCACATCTGTTATTTCTAGAATATTGCATCTTTCCAATGTCACAAATCCCCCAAGAAGGCTGTCGTCCATGAAAAATTGGTTCAACACTGCAGCTGGAATTGCTTACCAGGGATCTGTGTCGTCATACAGTTTCTCGACATGTAATAGCACTGAAAGCCCGCTCTGCAGTGACCTCTCATTAACAGAAAGAAACAAAAGGCTAGACTAACCTTGTGTGCACAGAGAAGAACCAGTCCAAAGTTCACTTTAGTGATGAAAGCAAGTTTAATTTATTTTGGTCCGATGGGAAACATTATGTTCGTGGTCAAACTGGGATAAGACTGAATTCAAAGTGTGTAAAGACGTCAGTGAAAGGTGGAGGAGGAAGTGTCATGGTTTAGGGAATGCTCTCTGCAGCAGGAGTTCAGAATGTCTTCGACAACATGCAGTTCCTTACTTGCGTTCATCACCAGCAATTTTCCCCTGTCACACAGCAAAACAGGTAAAGCAGTTCCTTGAAACTGAAAACACTGAAATAATGATAATAATAATAATAATCCCAGAGTCCTGATCTATACCCAATAGAAAACCTGTGGAAAATGTTTGGCAACTTAATTAATGCCAAGAAACCTACTATAGTCACAGAACTGTGGAGGACACTAGAGGAAGAGTGGACCAAAATCCCACCAGAGCAGTGTGAGAGACTAGTGATGTGGCTGCAGATATGCTGAAGTCATTCAAAGCAGGGGCCTGCACACTTCCTACTAATAGTTGACTGTAACCTTCAGATAATTTATTTGTGATTTATCTCTGTGCTACAGTCATTGCAAAAAAAAAGTGCATTATTTTGTAGCACACTGTTCTAGTAGCATGGAGAATTCCTTCAAATGTTGAGCAATGATGGTTACGTTCTGATTCTGATTCTGAGTGTTCATGAATCTAATTTTGATCTCCAATGTATGTACTTGTCATTGATGAGACCTCTGGGATCTGTATAATTAAAACAAATCAACTAGGACTAATAACTTTAAGATCTAACATGGAGGACTCAGTACAGATCAGTCTGCTAGTTGGTGGTTGTACCTGACAGGATGACTGACACACTGTTAGAGACGTGCTTGGCTAATCTTGGATGATTTGTGTTGATTCTTTTGTGTGATTTTCTGGCATTAACAATAGCAATACAAAGAATTTACTGACATCTAATTTAGCTTTTTTGCTTTGTCCCAGATGGAAACAAAAAAGGGACAAAAGATTAAACTGAATGTTGTTTTAAAGGCAGCGCTCTTCTATGAAATTCAGTTCTTTGCTTTTATTACTGTCGCTGCTGTTAAGACACACTCCTGAGCTCCTGACACTGGAAATCCTCGATATTAATTTCAGTCGCATGTCACTCCAGCTCAATATCACACTGCTAAGCTGATATAATGACTGGAACTGACATCATCCTGGGACCACAGCCAAAAGGGGCTCTGCATGACATTTGTGACAGAAAAGCCGAACAAGGTTTGATTACTGTGGTACCAGAGTGATGATTTTCTCTGGGGGTCCTAAGCCTAAGTTGACTTGAAGACTTTCAAGTAAGTCCAGCTGCCACTGAGTAGCACTGTATTTGTACAAACAGTTGTCATTGAGCAACACAGTAAATCACATCTTGAGGACTATGTGACATCTCAGGGAAACAGAATGACAGTATCAAAAACTTCTAACTTTCCAGTCTTTATCTCTGCTCTGTCCCAGCCTGCGGACGTGGAAATGAGCAGTTCAGCATGATCCCTACCCTAGTTAGCCTGCTTACTGTCCATGTGAGCCACATGACACTGAGCATCATCCAAGGGCATTTTCATATTATTGACCTGAATTTTCCTGACTTTACAATTTAAGATTTCCATATGATCAAATATACCAAAAGTTTGTAGATTGCTAATTTCAGACTGACTGACACCACTAAACCATGACATAGTCTAGCCATCATCTAGCCATCGTCTAGCCATCACCTAGCCATCACCTAGCCATAGTCTAGCCATCGTCTAGCCATCACCTAGCCATCACCTAGCCATCACCTAGCCATAGTCTAGCCATCGTCTAGCCATCACCTAGCCATCACCTAGCCATCACCTAGCCATAGTCTAGCCATCGTCTAGCCATCACCTAGCCATCACCTAGCCATAGTCTAGCCATCGTCTAGCCATCACCTAGCCATCACCTAGCCATAGTCTAGCCATCGTCTAGCCATCACCTAGCCATCACCTAGCCATCACCTAGCCATAGTCTAGCCATCGTCTAGCCATCACCTAGCCATCACCTAGCCATCACCTAGCCATACTAGCCATCGTCTAGCCATCCTAGCCATCGTCTAGCCATCACCTAGCCATCACCTAGCCAGTCTGCTTAGCTCCTTACTCTGCCCATTTTTCTGCTTTCAACACATCATCTTTAAGAACTGACTGTTCACGTGCTGCTTAATATATAACAGGTGCCATTAAAATGACATAATCAATGTTATTCCCTACACCTCTTTTAATGTTGTTTGAAGGTTGAGATAACGCCGCTATAGTTCTTAAGTCAGACGTGTGTCTAGCATGTTTTCTCCTAGTCTGTCACTACAGGTTTGGGCTACTCAGCAGTTTTGTTTGTAACCTTGGCTATTACATCCCCTAAAATGATCACATCCTGGATACTTGCTATAATTCATCTTTATCCTGCCTATTTAAAAACTACTTGTGTACAATCAGACTTTATTGTCCTGATCTGTGCTGTGACCTTGATCAGTTGATCAGTAATTGGTTGTAAGTAAGTTGCTCATATAAGAATTGAGTTTATAAAAACATAGTACTGACAGACAGAAACATAGTGCTTAGACAGCATTTAGTAGAGTAACAAATTATCTCTGAAGCACTGTTGACTGGACTACTTGTATGCTCAGTTCTTACAGTATATTGCTAGACATTGTTGCAGTTGGACACAGAATTCTTATTACCAGACTCCACTACTCATGTGGTTTATGGATTGGCCGCAAAACATGTTCAGTTTATCTTGATTCGTCCTTCTCCTTACACTTCCTTCCTTTGTGCACTCTGTACTTCAAGGATCCATTTTCTATCGTTTTTGTTACACAGTATATGTTCCCTGTTAAAGATGGATTCAGACACGAAAACAGTGTTAGTGTACACTTTAAGCAATGCGCACAATATAAAGTAAAGCTCCTACAAAGTGCATAGTTCCTCACTGTCTGGCTCTTTTATACACATGTATTTGATGTGCACTCCATGTGCACTTTTCCACAAAACACATCTCCAAATGTAGCTTCTACCTGTCCTTGACTCTCTTAGCATTTTTTGTGATTCAGGCAATTCTCGTACATACAACCAGTATACTTAGGATTAGACACACACACACACACACACACACACACACACACACACACACACACACACAACTTTATACACTAGTATAAAAACTAAAAGACCAATGCCACCAACAATCTACATACTCATGTAAAATCTGCACTCCTTGCTACTATTCACTGAAATGGAGCAGGATTATCATACTAAAGCATCCACAACAAGTACCATTTAACTTTACCAGATAGATTCATATTTTTCAATAGTGGTGATACAGGTAAGTGTGTGTACAGTATGTGCGTGTGTATCATAGTACAGAAAGTGAGAGAGGAGTTCAGTGAGGTGGTGTCAAGAGAGGAAGATGAGAACATGTGCTTAGTTTTTCAGTGAACTAGGCTGTTGTTATTTTAGTTGTACCTTCACTGTAATCATGTAATGAAGTCCATTTTAGTTTTCTGTTGTGTCCATCTACATACACAAGTCTTCTCTAATGCACAGCACAGGAGGGGTTTAACACTAAGACTTTACACTTGAGACTGGTTGAGACTGATGGAAGAGAAGAAATTACTTATAGAGGTTGATCAATCAATGACTAGAAGCCCACATGTGTGCACATAAGACTCTCATTGATTTCCTGCCCTTCTCTTCCTGCAGTTCCTCTCCTTTTTCCTCTTGTCTTTCACTTTCATAAAGCCAGGATATGTGTGTTTTCACTCAAGGTGAAACATAATTTTGTGCTCTTGGGGAATGCTAATCTTACTGATCTTTGTACGCAGTCACGCCTAATCTGAAAGGTGGCTTCTGTCTGAACAGACAGAGGAGGCACAAGGATCAAATCAGATGCAAAGTAAACCTCAGTACATCTGTGCTGCCACTCAAGGACTCAAATGTACCCAGAAGCATTTTATGTGGGAGGTGTGAAAGTGTCTTTATGTTTTATGCTAATGTCTCAGATTCACAGGAACAGTAACATGTAGCAGTTTCTTTTACTCCTGGCAACACTGGGAACAAGAAAACTTTTTTGTATATTTATTTCACTTAAATTATTCAAAACATCTTCCTCTATACCGCCTAGTCCCCGCAGGGGTCACGGGAGTGCTGGAGCCTATCCCAGCCAGCTTACGGGCGAGAGGCAGGGTACACCCTGGACAGGTCGCCAGTCCATCGCAGGGCCACATATAGACAAACAACCATTTATTCAAAACATCAAACAAATTTTAATATTACACAAAGATAACCTGAATAAGTTACAAAACGCTATTTTTAAATCATGATTTCATTTATTAGGGGAAACAAGCTGTACAAACCTGCCTGTCCATATGTGAAAAATTAATGGCCCCCTAAACCTAATAACTGGCAATGAGTCTTTGCCTGACCCTATGTAAAAACTTAATTCCACCCCTTGCCAATACGGATAATTAGTATTTATCATTAATAAATAATAATAAACTACATTTTGTAATTACTCAAAAAAAATCAGGAATATGGCAAATACCTTTTCACAGCACTGTGTGGAAAGAGCTTAAAGTCACAATTGGGAGGATCCTGACAAGACGTTACAAACATTCTTGACTGCAGTGAATGAGCAACAAAACAATAGGTTAAGGCTTCCAACATTTAGGTTCACACCATTTTATGTTGTTGTATTAGTTGGAATTATGTATTAAAGTGAAAATCAAACACAATGTCTGTTTTTGAACACAGAATTGAGAATTTTCATGCCAATCACTTCACAGGGCCAGGCAGGTTTGGGCAGCTTTTCTTCCTGCTGCTACATGCTGCTTAAAACCTTAGTGAAAACTAGACTCAAGTCATAAAACATATCCACAAGAATTCTGTAATGACATAAGAAAGTGTAATGACACAGTTATCACAAACAGTGGCAGGCACCCACTGCTTTAAGTGCATAGTCTGCTGCTCCTTGAAGATTTGTGAGAGGGTCACACAAGTCAGGCTCCACTGTTAGACTGCTGAGAGCAGATTTCCAGAATGACTTTGAAATTACACATAAAAAAATAACAGTGTAGTGTGGCTAAGGAAAGACGGCAGCTCGCAGGCAGACCACTGAAAGCACTTCATGACTGCTAAACAAACTTTAATGGCAGTGAGTAGGTGCTAACAGCAGGTTGTGAAAAAGGCATGATTATGGAATATCTGAAGGCATCAGATATATTTTAGCAAACTCAGGATTTAGTGTTTGCTACAGTAACACTCAAATAATTTGTTTGATCCTGGCTATTTCACTAATGGAGGTGAACATTTCGTAAGGTCACTGGGAACACAGGGAAATAGCAAAATAACACCTATATGGTGACATCACCAAAGATTTAATGTCATACAGAGAGTTTTCAGTGCTGTGGAGCAGGTCAGGGAAGGACAGTGTGTGTCCAGAAGCAGGATAAAAACATTCTCATGACACTCTCATCTGCTTCTGTAGATTGGAATCCTATCTTTCATTAAACAACTATCTCCAGCTGTATTTGTTTTTTTTTAGTGTATTCAGATTTCTAGTTACTGTGTGATAACCTGTAATAATCCATCCATCCGTTTTCTGAACTGTGTTGTCCCCATAGAGGTTGCGGGCAAGCTGGAACCTATCCCAGCTATGATCAGGGTACAGGCAGGGTACACCCTGGACAGGTCGCCAGTCCATCACAGGGCCACATATAGACAAACAACCATTCACACTCTGCCTACGGGCAATTAAGAGTCCCCAGTTAACCTGACTGCATGTCTTTGGACAGTGGGAGGAAGCCGGAGTGCCTGGAGAACATGCAAACTCCACACAGAAAGACCCTGGCCGATCCCGGGAATTAAACCT
>OMLM01001944.1:9820-67108 GCA_900302695.1 Helostoma temminkii | reverse complement strand
ATCATTTTCAAAATATAATGAACATGTTATTATTATTATTATTATTATTATTATTATTATTATTATTATTATTATTATTATTATTGTTGTTATTATTATTAACTTGACTGAAATTGTTGTTATGTACAGGAAATGTCCTGAAAATCATCCAGGAGTATGTCTTCTGTGCTTTTTGACAGGTGCCAGGAAGTTGGCAGTGAGGAGAGGCAAAAATAGAGAAAAGAGGAGAAGTGCCCATTTTTAGAAAATTCGGGTTCAGAAGAAGATGTTCTACAAATCCTACAGTACATGGCTACCATACTGGGTAAGTATGTGTACATATATGTCTTTTTCCACTTATGAGTGCCCTTCAGCATTAGTTTAATTTATTCGTGTGTGTGGACACACACAGAGCCGTTTTTTCAGAGGCTGCACCTCTAAAACACAGACACTTTTTTTTACATAAATATGCAATTATTTTCTGTATGACTCATTCCCAAAGATTTTATAGTCTCAGTAGCCTAACAATACACACACACACACACACACACACACACACACACACTGTCCTAGTGAATCACTCAGCACATTTTCGTCCACACTTTGTACCATTTTAGATCTCTTTCTGTCTCTATCTACAGTTTAGTCTACATCCACGTTATACACAACACTACCACTATATCTGCTAGCTCCTCTGTCCATTATCTTCTCGTCTATCTATTTTTCAGCTTTCTGTTATGATCTGCCTCCCCTCTCTTTGTCTTCACCTGTCCTTGCCTGCAGATCATTCTCCCCTGTGTCTGTTTTAACCTTTCTAATGTATTTCTCCATCTCATTTATCTTTTTTGATCTCTCTGAGTTGGTCACATTACCTAACAAGTAAAGTACCTAAAAGTACCTAAAGAGGAGAGTAAAGTTGATCTTTGTCATCCATTCAGTTTGTGCTTACAATAAACATAGTGCCTTTTTTAGGAAGGCATCAGCTTCTCACATAGTCAACACTTCGTCTTCACAGTCTTCTGTGAGTTAAGCAGAACTCGGTGCAGTTCATCCACTTGTCCACTGATTTTATGCTGCTTATCTCTGTATGAGTCACGGTGGCGGCAGGCTAAGCAATCAGGGGTGTTCCCTGGCCAGATGGGATATATAATCTCTACAACATCTGCTGTATCTGCCCAGGGATCTTCTCCCAATTGGATATGCATGGAATACAATCACAGGGGGGACATCCTGGCAATGAAGGTGTCTGTCCCTTCAAATGACAAAATTTGAAAACACAGATTTACTTCACAGATTTGCTTCTTAGTGTCCAAAGTCCTTTTTTTGTCCTAAAGGTTGAGTAAAGGTTGAGTCTTTTGGCCCTTTGCTGTCTACAATTTCCTTCTTCTCATGACCATAATTGAAAAAATATATAGTATAACTCCACTAATAAAATGACAGCTTGTTAAAATATGTCACTTCAGATGCCACACTAAACTGGCTATCAGTGTCACTCTCCCATCTTACCTCTCTTACCTGTGTGGATGCTGGTCAAAATGCAATGTGCTAATTGCACATCAGTTTTGAACAAGCACAGGTGGGTTTGTAGTGGTACCTTGTGAAGTCTACATTAGTAGGCTTCACATGTGCATCAACATCAATTTTGTTCATGCACATTTTTGGATTTTTCTTGTTATCTTCAAATTTGTGGTGTACACTTTATATTCAAACGTCAATTTTCATTTTGCTGTAATCCTTTAATCCTATTTTTTCTACAGTTATTATTTAGTCAGTAGGCATATGACATGATTATTTTATCTTATCAATATTCATTATTTTAGGAAAGCTTTGATGTTTGATTACTTTGAACACTGATCTTCTGTGGTTTATATGCTTAAAATTATTCGTACTGAATTTAAATATATCACGGTGGAGAGCAAGGGTTAGGTTTCTTGCAAAACATGGGGCAATTATTATACACATTTTCTGCTTGGGGGAGGAAAACATTGAAAGGCAGTGAACCAAAACTCAAATTTGTGGAATATTATATATGTTATAGTGTAAGATTTTATCGTGTTCAATTGGACTGGTTGGTTGTATAGTTGTGTATGACTGGCTATGACTTTCATAATGTGTGTGTTTTGCATCTCATCTCTCCCAGGAGTACCTTTCTGTGAGCTGCGAGAACATTTTGGGGAGGAATTCTTTGGCCTCTGCTTTGAAGAAAATGAACGAGTTCTTCGGGCTGTTGGCGGCAACCTTCAGGACTTCTTCAATGGCTTTGATGCCATTTTGGAACACATTCGCACCTCCACAGGGCGCCGTGCCTCATCTGAGAGCCCCTCTTTCCAGTGCAAGGATCCCTACGAGGAGGAGAAAGGGAAAAGAAAATTGGAGAAAGTTGGGCAGCGAGGAGAACGAGATGCAAGAGGGAAGGTGTTGCTTCTTCATTGTTTCAACCCTGCCCCTGTTGTTGGATTGGTCATGCCAGGGTTGATCAGAGCTGTTGCCAGGCGGATCTTTCATTCAGAAGTTGAGGTGGAAGAGGTGCCACCTCTGACTCCCTTATTGCCCAATGAAGATACAGAACACACAGACGGTGATTCCGCAAGCCCTACTCCGACTGCATCCCCTACTGCCTCACCCTCCTCATCTCCATCCCCTCAATCTCCTTTCCTAACCTCTGTTCCCACAGTTTGCCTGTCCTTCCAAATACAGGAGACATGCTGCACTCCTTCCCTCTCCTCCCTCTCAAATGCTGCCTCAGAGAGCACTAAACGCCCCCCGCTCTCACTTTCCACCAACCCCAGTGATCTGCGTATTGGCCTGGCCACATTTTGCCGTGCATTTCCATTTCACCTTGTCCTTGGGCCTCGCATGGAGCTACTGCAGCTTGGTGAGGGACTGAGGCGGCAGGCTCGCATAGAGCCTCTCCGAAGCCTCTCCTTCAGGGACTGTTTTGAGATTGTTTCACCCAAGATGGAACCTTCGTTCCACGGCATCCTGCTGAGGCTTGCGTCTCCATTTACTATCCGTACTAGACCCGATACCACACAGAGTGGCACCAAAGAGAAGGTAAAGCCTTTATACATATTACCCTGTTGCTAAAATCCTACTTTTTAAACATGTTAAAGAGAAATGCAGCAATAACAGTAATAATCACTGTCCAACAATTTCTAAAGGAAGAAAGTTGTGGAGGTAATGTATGAGTTTTCTGCCCCTTGACTGCTATGCAAATTGAAATGATAATGAATTTGGTGTTTTTCATAGTTAAAAAATGAAGTTCTAGACATGCAAGATATTTTGTATCTACTTCAGCTGGTACTTGCAAGTAGGGCAATTCTTTCATGAAATTTCTCCTTAAATTTGTTCTTAAGACAGGTCGAAAGAGAAGTCTGTCAGGAAGTAAAGGAAGTCAAGGAAGTAAACATAAAATTAGATGTGATACAGTGATTGACATGGTCACTCTGGAACCTTCCACTTTTTCCTTCTGATGAACTGCTGTGTTGGGTGACCATTGTTTTTGGATTTACTCAGTACAATCGGATTGTACCTAAAATTTGAGTTAGCTGATCCAAAAGATGTTGAAAAAGACCTTTTAGTTTTTAGTCTTATATAGGAAGTTACAGTGTTGCTTCCTAATATTAAAAACTGGGTTCACCACCTTAAAAATCAAAATACCATACCAATATAATTCTACCACATGTTGTTCCACACTCACAAGCCCGAGGAATGAGGTTTGATTTGGTTCCAATTTAACAGAAACAATTAATCAATTGCAGTTCCATGTTGTATCAAGTTCATTATTGACTGGATGGTCTCTGGAGACTGTCAGTGACAGCACCAAACATCATGATGCTAAACTGAACTGACAGATAGGAGATTGATCAGTCTGGCACTGGCACTTAGTGTGTTTGTCTGTTTGTTTGTGTACGGTACGTGTGGATGGACTGTGTACTGAGCTCAAACAACACACTCAGTAACATTTGAACTTAAAGGAACAATATGTAATATATTTACAGTACAAAACAAAACAATAAACCGACTATTACATGTCATCTGAGATTTCAGAAACATGCTATGTGGCAATATTAGCTTCTCAGACAACAATCCTGACAGTCCAGTAACATCTGGACACCACAGGTTGCCAGATATGAAACCACTTGAAGCCATCCAGTCCATGAACATGTAAGTACTGAGCTTTAGCGAAGGTGAGCCAAATTTAACAGCAGGTAACAGGGCAGTGAGGTTTTGAGGTACAGAGCCTGTAAAGTGATCACAACCAGAACCCTCATTTTAATGTTACGGCTTCACTTAATGCCGGTGAGGACACTTCATCACTTCATAAGTTAGATCTGCATCAGCTACGAAATGATTTTACATTACCTGTTAAACTGAGCAGTATGTTTTGGTAACTCCAGCTCTGGAGTTAGTAATTTTTCCACGTTTGGCAAAATTAGCATTTGTTTTCAGCAAAGCATAAAGCTATCACTGACATAACAATATAACATCCACATTAGCTGATTTATAATTTGCAAACAAAAAACACAAAACTAAGCAACTTAACATACAGTGTACAATTTCATTGCAATTTTAAAGTTTAAGGGGTGGAGGGAGACAGTGCTGTCCGGTATTTTGAACTTAAATAGCAGTACAACTTTGAAATGCTTGGTATCTGTGCTACATATTGTTCCTTTAAAAGTGGTTATAAACTTATTTATGTATAAATTTGATATGAACTAAACACTTTAAGGAAAGTTACTAAGTAAGCATGGTAATTTGACATTAACATATGGATGGTTGAGGGGGGAAACATTTGTCTACTAACATAGAGAGGCTTTTAAACACAAATGGTAACGTTGTGGGGGGAAGTTGTTGAGTGACCATGTCTTTGCAATGAACATGTTATATACACCCAGAGTCCATGACTGAGAGTAAAAATTACGCCAAGCTATGAAATATGGTTATTTAACATCTTTTATTTTGAGGGTGCAATGAGAAGAAACTTTACTTTCTACAAGGGGTACTTTTTACAGATTCTTTTCAGATTCTATTTATCCTGGTTGTATTGACAGTTCATTGAGGCATTTAAAGATGCAAAGTTGACTTTGTGGTGTCTGGTGTAGCTGGGAGCGAATTCTATGACTGAAACAGTTGAGATAAGGATTTATTTGGAACTGACCAGTGCATATTTCTACATGTGACTGTATAAATGAAGGGTACTGTATGGAGGTAAATCATTATCCTTTCAGTATTACTTTACTTGTCTCCTTCTTTATAAAAAGCTGTGCCAAACACAGCAGTGTATGTAAAAAATGGCTCAGCCAATAGTGAGATGGCTTCTACAAACAGCATTAGTAAATGTATTATTCAGAATGGCAAAAACTGAATAAACACCACCAGATTTGGCAGGCAGATGGTACGGTTAAAGGTCTTGTCATGCCATGTTTTCTTTCCTTGTCATAGCACTGTTTGCCCTAATCTTTGGCCTGGCATGAAAATAGAATCCACAGACCGCTAGCATCTTCACACAGCCAAATCGTACTCACACCAGGTGAAGAGACACATTTAGATCCGCTGCTTCTTCATTTTATCACGTCAGTAATTTCTATGCCCTGTATAAATCTAGATATTGTATTAAAGCACCTGTTTATACTTAAATGCTATATAGAGTTGAAGCTCACAGTTATTAGTCTGATTTTTTTTGTGTTCATTTGATTAATTGTTTATTATAAATAGTTGGAAAGCTGCTGAATTATTTCACACAAGTTGTTTTCAAATGTCTGTAAGTTATTATTCTCTTATTATTTTAACAACTTATTGTTGCACTAGTGCTAATACTGTATTCATATAACATGACTGGCTGTGATTGTAAGTATAACTGAAAGAAATAGTGTGAGTGAACTCGGAGCTCTGAGAAATTGTTGATGTTTTGTCTAGAGTGTAAGGGCTAAGATAGTGTTTTAGTTTTATGTACAGGGTTTGATCAGTTTACAGATCATCCATATATACATGCAGATTCATAAAATAACACACTACAATGTGCTTCTAGGGGTGGCAGCAGGATTCCCCTCTTCACACTCAGATCTCGAGCACCACTACAGCACATCTCCTCTCTAGCTTTCATCTCTGTCAGTGTCTGTCATAAATCCACCCTCTCTCTCGCTGCTGCTTACCAGCTTCTTTTTTCCTCACATAGTATCCACTATTTATTTTTTCATTCTTATGGACTCGGGTAGTAAATTAATTTAATAATGTAAAAGCAACAATAAATGTTTTCTCTCTCTTGGGTCTTTCCCATTCTGCCCCATTAACGTCACTAATAAAGTTTCTTGATAAGACAGCCTCTGTTTTTTCGTTTCACCTTGTATAATTGGCAGAATTACAATTTATGGTAGCTGTGCAGTTGGATCAATGACAAGTTTGTATTTTACGGTAATTGCTATTTTGCAACTGTAACTCTATCTGCAACTGTGCCTTTGTTTTTTGGTTGTATTGATCACATTTTAGATGCCAGATGAATTGGCCTGCCACAGATGTAGACTACTGAATGGAGGTTCAGTCACAGGGTATTATTGGTGTTCTGGTTCTGTGGGGTGGGCCCCTATCTTTCAAAAATGTACTTCAGTACATTCATGCTGGTTTCACTGAGTAAGTGTAGCTGCCTTTTCAGTTCCCTTTTGTGTGTGTCACCAGTGATCAGACCTGGCATGGCTGAAGTTTTAGTCACACAGTGCCCCCATGCTCCAAACGCCATCAACAAGACACTTGAAAGATTTGTGTTACAGCATGTGTTTGCAGAGCAGGGTGGGCAGACGTACTCCACCTGGCAGAGGAGCAGAAAGGGGAGAGAGCGAAAAAGAAGGATGGGTTGACATTTTCACTAGAAAGGGCAGCAAGAGAAGGCGACAGGCTAGAGTAAAGAGGCCCCCGTTCCATGTGCTGCACACTGTGTATTCGTGTATTTGAGTGGCCTGTAGTTAATTTTCAGTTTGAATTCTTTCTACGCTTTGCCCAAGGACATGGGCTGTGCAAGAGACATCCAAGGACCCACTGAAAAGGTCAAATTGCATTTCTTTCTGACTCTGTGCTTAGTGTGAGCAATGTGGTCAGCACCCATGAAGGTGTTCTTTTAAAAGCCCTTCTCTAACCAGTGCATCGTCTCATTATGTTTTCCTCACCCCACACTTTCCTGTATTCTTAACATCGATCTTGCTTTTTTAGTCTTTGTCGGACAGCAGTGCAGCAGTTTGGACACACATCAGCTCATTGTAACACTGGCTCGTCCACCTTTTATGCTGCTGTTTAGCACACAGCAGCTTAGTTTTTGTGGTTTGGAAAATATAAATTAATACATTCTTGTCATTTGATTGGGCCAAGCTGTGCAAGTGGCTTTACTATATTATTAAATGTTATTCGATATATTATGTTCATTAAAAATAACTGGATGAATACAAGAAGGAATCCAACCACAACAGCTGCCTCCACAATTGTGAGGCTATAGAGGGAAACATCTGGAATTTCCCACACTCTTTGGGTTAAAGAGCACAAATTCTGGTTAGGATGAGTCAGGGCTTTTTAACTGGGTCATACTATGCATTTTGTGGTTTGATGTTACATATAAAGTCTTGGGTGTTGATGTTACGCATTGTCAGAAGCCCAAAGTATTAGGTTAACATGTCTTGGTTGGTAGTGAACCTCCCAGGTTTCAGTCTGGCCAATACGCTTTGTTTTCAAGATTTCCTCAAATGCCATAATATAATTTAGATGATAGTAGTCTTTGTCTTTGGTTCACATTGTAAAGCTTTGTTTATTGGGTGGTGTCTTGATGACAATTTTATCAATACATGTAAAAAAGCAAAGCAACACATATAGATGTGTCTTCTAGCCTGCATTCAGCATCACATCATCCCCATGAAAATTAAACATGAGCACAGCACTGGTCATCTCCAGTGACCTTTAATTTCCCTGGTGCTAGTATTTAGCATTTTAAAGCTTCTGTTCATTCTTGCATTTGCTGTAACAGCAGATATCCCATGCAGATTTGTGAGTGTATCTTTTTTTGTAACATAGTATTTATCTAGGCTACATGCTGTGTGACTGTGTGTGTTTATAGTTGTGTACATGTGTTGTTGTGAGAGTGGGATGTACTCTCACGATATAGCCAGGGTCTGACAAGATAAGAGCATTGCAGCATTCTGTGTAAGAGAGAGAGAGGCTGACTCATTGACTCTTTGCTGCCCAGTACTTGTTCATGCAAATGAGAGTCTGTTAACATGCCAGAGTCTGCTCACAAAAGACAATCCATTAGCCGGCCGTTCTACCTCCTGTTATCTTTTTCCCCATCGCTCTCTGGTACCTGTTTTCCATTTTTCAGTGTTCAGTCCTTTTTGCCTTTCGTGTCCCTTGTCGCCCTCTCTCTTTTCTAATCCTCTCCCTCTACTTCAATTTCTATCTCTCGTCCTTCAGCCTTTATTTCTCATCACACCCTTCTCCCGTTTTCATCCACCTTCAGCTTCCTGCTGTTTATGACAGTAACAACCTTAATTTGTTTGTTTTGATAATCTTAATATGTGTGTATTAGTGGTTGCTGTCCTGACTGTAGTTTTTTAGTAAACACCCACATTTACATAGACTAGTGCAGTATAATACAAACCTTTAGTCATTGTTTGGATTTAGATGATAAAAAGGCAATTTTCAGTTAACAGATTCTTGGAACTTTGGTTTGATTGAATACTGAATAAATCAAATAAATTGGTCAATTCCCTGCTGACTTGTCAAGGTTTGGAAATCAAATATGGTCAGTTAATGAGGACTCAGAAGTAGCTACAATCGCAATAACATCCAGTTGTGGGTGTGCTATACGAGCTCAGGTTTATGTGGTTTGTGTGTGAACATGGTTTTGATCTTATTTTGATTTTAAAACATTAAACATAATATTTTAAAATATTAATGTGGGGATTGAATGTGCAGTTGATAATATGCACATTAAATGGTTGTGTGAAATAAAAATGGTGATATATCAGTTAATAATTCTAACCACGCTGCCAAGAACTTAAATAATGTTATGGGTGATTTTTTACTGCACAAACTCTTCAAAAAACTACTTTTATGCCCTAGTACATATCACCATAAACATTCTAACACACATTGAAGAATTGTCGTAGTTACATTGACAAATGTAATTTGCTTGTGGTCACAGTGCAGTGACCTTGAACAATGGCATTTTGTAAATGTGCAACAGTTTACTATTTACATACTAGAGTAGGACATAACATTCTGGCTTCTTCACAGTTGGCTGTGATCTGCTTTCATAAAAATACATTTTACATGTCTTCTCTACTCCCTTCCTCCCTAAAGTTTCAGTTATGTGTTTTGTTTCTTCCTTGTGAACGTTTTAATGCGTTTTACCCTCTCATCAGGCTTTCATCACATCTCTCTATCCTATGCTACTATTTCTCATAATTTTATTTATTCTCTGCCCCTTTGTTGTTCAGCCTGGCCACCTCGCTTTCTCTGTCTCCCACCTCTCTCACCCATCCTCCCTCATTCCCGATCACTATCTTCCTTTTGCCCTCCATTCATCCTTTATTCACTCTTTTCTATCTCTGTGCTGTGATAACAGAAAAAGAAGCAGAAGGAGTTTAAGAGAGACACACAACTAGGCCAACATAGCTGCCTCCAGGGTTGTGTGTTTCTCTGTATGTATCAGTAAGTGTGTGTGTGTGT
The DNA here is from genome assembly GCA_900302695.1 of Helostoma temminkii. Lineage (NCBI taxonomy): Eukaryota > Metazoa > Chordata > Actinopteri > Anabantiformes > Helostomatidae > Helostoma > Helostoma temminkii. Next base: position 57,421 of record OMLM01001944.1, on the reverse strand, counting down.
TTATGTGTGTGTGAGTGTGTGACAGAGTAAGACATAAAATGAGAGTGACAGAGACAAGCATTGAGAAAAAAGTGGTGAGGCACCAGTATAATTATACCTACTGTACACGATTAAAAAAGCCCCAACAGCTGTTAAATGAAAATAAAACATGTATTGTGTAACAGTAAAGCAGCCAAACAGTAACTGAAAACAAAACAGCCCAGCTGCATAAGCAGATATAACATGGTCAGTGGCAGGGTTTGCTTCCTGATCTTGTAGGCCAACTCAGATTTGAAGCAAAAACGTGTTCACGGGAAAATGTGTGGATGTCATCGTGTGCAGCACTGTTCCAGCCTGTGCTTGTCAAGTGTACCTTCAGTACTGTGGCATTATGTATGGCAATTTACAAGCACAGTATTACTGCTGAACACACTGCCTGTAGCAAACTGACATTTAACAAATAATTAAAGATACTTAACTTGTATCTGTCTCATTCTACAAATGTCAGATTTATGTTTCTACTCAATGTACAAAATTTGAGAGACAAGTTGCAATCTATTTTCTACAATGCACATGTAAATTGTCTCAAAGCATAACAAATCTTTTCAGAACAATGTGCTTTTTCTCTGCTTTTCCTCCTTTGTAAATCAGTTTTATTTTATTCAACTCAAGTGCTGTCCCTGGAAATAGTGAAACAAACATAGTGAAATTGTTCCTTGTATTTTGCATGCATTACCTTACATTGAAGTAAACTCTAGTAATATTTTTTTTTGAATATGAAATTTTACTAGAACTTATCTTAACCCATTTAAAGAGCAACAATCTCTGATACTGTTTATCGATATAGCAGCACATGTAATTAATCTGTTGTAGTATTAGAGTAGGTTTTTTCACTTTCTATCTGGCTTTTCTGTCTTCATGAACATGGTTCTCCATATGTCAAGCAAATAGGTCCTCTTATGTAGGTGTGCAGATTTTAGTCATACAATATGTAAATGATCAATTACAGTACAGTAATGTAAAATAACAAATAAACACACCTACTATGCTGCTCTGTGTTTGTGAGTGTGTGTAGACTGTATGTATTATGCAGACCTAGGAGAGCCTTGTGCTATAAATAAAACAGGGCTGCAGTTTGCTCATTGGCGGAATAATCTATCTGACACTATGGAGAAAGACACAGAGAGAAGGAATGAAAGAGACCAAGAGTGATGGTAATAGCAGGGTAGAAAGAGACGGCAGGAATGAAAGCTAGGTAAAGGTAGAGAGAGAAGGAAAGGAGAAATTAAAAGAAGAGAAAATAAAAACAAGAACAGAGTAGGGAAGAGAGACATTTTGCAGATGTGAAGGAGAACAGTGGCTTATCCATGGGGCCTGTAGCAGCAGTAGTTAGCAGCACCATTAAAAACAGCTAACAGGCATATTCACAGAGTCTGTAATGTTTTTCCCCAACATCTCACTGAGAAATCTGCTTCACACATCTGTTTGCATCTCTGCGTTCCTTTTCTGCGACAAATGTGTTTTATTTGTGCACCTTCCACACATTTGTCAACGTGTGTAAATGCTTGTCAGCAAAATGTCAAGAAGCTAGCAAACCCAATTTTTATTTCTGATTTACAGGTTCTGTTCAAAATAATGTTGCTATTGTTTCTGCTGCCTTGTTATTAATTCAGAAATACCATCTCTTCTGACACACTCTATACTCCATCTGTATTTAGTGACAAGATTTCTTCTTAATTTCTCTTGCTTCCATTCAAATACTAAGACACTGATAAGGTCATAGGTCAAATAGTTGTTGTTTACTGTGCGGATCAAACCACTTGGTAATGGTGGTATTGTCATATTCATAACTAGAACAGTTTACTCGGCCAAACAAACTCTTTCTGTACAGGCAAGAGTGCATTATATATATATGTCTGTTATAGTCTGCATTGTAGCTGTGTGTGGATACATGCTGACAAGTGTGTGTGCATGTGTATGTGAAAGACTATTCTATACTTATTATGTCCATTATTTGTAAGCTTGTAAATCTGTTTTGTGTAGAATGCAAATTGTAAATCACCTCCACACTGCAGAAATTAGGAATCTTTTAAAAAAAGAAAAGAACCCTAACATTTGAGCTACTGACCCCTTTCAGCACCTTGCATGTTTTAAATATTTGAATGCATTTGCAGAACTAAATTACCAAATGAAGCTGTTGCCATAACATGACCTTGACATGTTTCCACAGACATGCTATGAAGTTGGATGGTGGAAGTAATTGCATATTTGTTCAGATTCATTCAAGAGGTCAGGTTTCTCTCAGTCAAATCAAGCATGAAAAGCTTCATTCAGTGGATTAGTACAGAGCTACAGTAAATCATTACTTGTCTGTTAATGTGCTATGTTGGTAAAAAAAAAGTATCACATTAATATGACACCATATTAATAAGAGAGTGATAATGCACCTACACTATTATGCACAAAATATCACAATCTGTCTTCCATCATTACTCTCCTCTGTAATAAAAGGTGTGATTTTCCTTATTCACTCTTTCTTTCTCACTTGATTTTTCTCCCTGCTAGGTCATGGAGTTGAAGGGTCAGATGATCCATGTGCCTGAGTCCTGCTCCCTGATGTTTCTGGGCTCACCACGTGTTGATAAATTGGAGGAGCTGATGGGCCGAGGCCTCCACCTGTCAGATATACCCATCCATGATGCCACAAGGGATGTTATCCTGGTGGGAGAGCAGGCCAAAGCTCAGGATGGCCTGAAGAAGAGAATGGACAAACTTAAGGTAGAGACATTTCCACTTTGTTCTTCCTGCTCATCTCTCTGCCAGGAGCCTTTCCATTGTCTGGTCCTGACAATTTGACAATCAATCAAAATGACAAATAACAACCTGTTTTCCATGACACTTTTCGTGGTAAAAATAAACACGTATTTAGTATAGTTTGGTTGCTGTTTATGCAGTTTTTCATAATATGTAAGACTTATTTATGTTAAATCCAGTGCATAATCTGTACTGACTAGTTAAATCTGTGTTACCATTTAAATTTATACTAGCTAGAACATGGCTCCTGAGACTCGCTCTTATAATTTGCTTTAAAGTACCCTTGAGCAAGTCGCTGAGTTTTGACCTAATCCTATGCATCTGCTCACTGCATCACTCCCTCACTGCAACGCCTCCCCCAGGTGACTGTAGCTGTATCTATAAATAGCTATTTCTTAGTTGACTTGCCTCCTTGAACAATGGTGTAGCTATGCATCAGACAGACTTGGCATTAAGAAGCCACCCACACACACAAATAACCATATACAGACACACAACAGCAATTTTCATTTGGTGCAGTACTCCTCAGCATCACCAGTTACTTCATCAAAGCAAAGCACGCATAACAAAACCTCGACATCTCCATCTCTTTTCCTCCAGGCCACATTAGAGCGGACTCATCAGGCACTGGAGGAAGAAAAGAGGAGAACCGTGGATCTCCTTTATTCCATATTTCCAGGAGATGTGGCACAGAAACTGTGGCAGGGTCAGTCAGTGCCCGCTCGCAAATTTGATGATGTCACGATGCTGTTTTCTGACATCGTGGGATTCACTGCTGTGTGTGCCCAGTGCACTCCTATGCAGGTCATCTCCATGCTGAATGAGCTTTACACACGCTTCGACTACCAGTGCGGCATTCTGGATGTTTATAAGGTCAGTAGATAGGAAAAACACACACCATCTTTTTGGCATGATGCAGTAACATAGTACATGTTAGGGTAAACCAATGCACCAATACAGCTATTAAAATGTATTATAATAAAGAAAATTAATAGCTTTATTGGTTAATCTATCTACATTATGTTTCCTGCGCAGAGTGGGTTCATTGTAAGTTGTTTTTCCAGGAAGTGACCATTTCCCAGAAAGACTCTTTTCTTCAGCTCGTTATGTTGAGATAGGTCAGTTGAGTTAGGTCAGCAAGGATGTATCACTGTCTGCGTGTACTGGATAAACTGTGTGTGTGTGTGTGTGTTTGTGTCTGTGTCTGTGTCTGTGTGCGTGTGTCTGTGTGTATGTGTACTTGTGTTGTGGAAAAAGCCACTGATTAATGGCCAGTCTGTGAGAGCTTAACAAAGATGTGTCAATATTGTCCATCTGACAGTGTGGCTTTGGGCCTAGTTACAGTCATCACTGTAGTCTGCCATCTTTTCTATTTTTATCCTTACTTTGTATCATCAGATCAGATTTTTCAGTTCAGTTTTTAGTCTTTCCTTCTCTCAATCATCCCCGCTGTCATCATCGTTCCTCTTCCCCACAGAAGCATGTTGTTCCTGTCTGCTATCTCTCAGAAATGTCATGTATCGGGAGGAGAAATGGAAGAAATATACAGAGAGAAAGATTCTGTGTATGTAAGAGGGTTTATATGTATAGCAGTGGAAGAATGAGTGTGTGTGTGAAAGAGAAAGCAAGACCAGGCGGACATGGTGAGAAGATTGAGGCACCCATATGTTGCCATTGTCATGGTTACTGTTGAAATGATTCAGCCAGCAGGCCTAAATGAGAGCAGTTTGTCTCCTAGTTTTCTTTTTTTCTCTCCCTTTTCTCCTCCTGTGTCATTTATTTTTTTCCCTTATAAGTACTTTCATGTGTCATGACAACTAGCTCACTCTTTCAACGTGGAAAGTGGCAACACATCCCTGAAAGTGCCAGTTCTTGTTTGCTTTACCAAAATCAGCTTATTTTGAATTTGACCTTGGGGAGGCGATTCTTAAACAACGTAAGACCTGCTCCTATCATGATCTTATGGTAAGTTAAAACAGGGTCTAAGGATGACTTCTCCTCATGGATTCACATCTGTGAACGCAGCTGTTGCTAAAGTTATGGAATGAGATCACTGCATCAATGCCAAATATCATTTAAAAGAGGTTTGGGAATAAAACCTCCCTTGGCCTTAAAGACAACCTGTAGAAATTGGCAAAATAATATAAATAAATAGCTACAATCACATAACAATGCACAATGTAAAACACTCTCTTTCATCGGATAGAACTATCTTTAAATGAATACCCAAATCAACAGCTTACTGCATGAGGGACACACTTTATTGTTGTGAGGTGTTTTCTCACTGAATAACTTCTTAGTTTCATGATTTTATACTGACAGTCACACTTCTGCCTATCTTCCTCCACCTCTCACGCAGATTGAAACAATAGGTGATGCCTACTGTGTGGCAGGAGGACTTCACAAGAAGGTCGACAGTCATGCCAAGCCAATTGCTCACATGGCTCTAAAGATGATGGAACTTTCTGAGGAAGTGCTGACACCGGATGGGAAACCTATCAAGGTAGGTTTTGATCTATTGCCCACCATTCAGCATCTGGGGTAGCTATGTTAGTGGTGGAAGGATTGGACAGGACAATTATAAAGTGTGGGATATTTTTACTCTTTAAAGCTGCAGCATGATCATTGAGGAAACATGGAGGAGGCAAGTAAGAGCCATCCTGAAATTTAAACATATGAAAAGATCCAAAGAAATTAGAGGATTTAAGTGAACGAGCCCTAAAAACCCTGGTCCCTGTTCGTTCCTTCCTTGAATATGACTTAACGTATTCATGGTTTTTATTCCCATCCGCTCTTGCACGACAGTGACTCTCTGCTGTAGATTACATGACTGTGTGACTTCTTAGCAAGATACATGACTGTGTGACTTCTTAGCAAGATTCAGGGATCTTCATGTTTGTTTGTTTGGACTGTTTATACATTGCCTTTTTTGCTACATCTACAAAACTCTTCCTATTCGCTACAAGACAAGACAAATTCTGTGTCCTACTGACGATTATCAAAAACATATAAACCCGATGCTTGCTTGTGTCTTTGTTCCTCAACTTCACGTTTTATCACCACATTGTGGCATAACCTAATAAAACGTAGAATCCCGTGAGGTTAGATGGCAGCATTAAAGGTTTCACATGGACAATACAAGATGAAGCACATAATAAACATATGAAAGCTCAGATAAACTAAGAAAACAGAGAAAACAGCTGACAGAATCAATCTGCTGAGCTGACAGCAGACAGGTTATCTGTAGTTGCAATATGACACTTTCAAGCCTCAATCATTAAAAAAAATGCCTTTGCTGATTTCCCATAAAGCTTAATAACTCTAATATTATATTTTCTACAAAAATGTAATAAAATCTTCTGGCTACATGAGAGGAAGTTGTAGGGAACCTCATGGCTTCAGGTGCTTGAGATCTGTGACACAAATTAATCAGTTTTAACATTTTTAACAACTTGATGGACAACAACAACAACAACAATAACAAAATATGATACATTATTGACCATATTGTTGAGATCTAACATGCACTGCCAAAAGACATACTCGGTGTATTACCACCCTTAAGATAGCCATAGCAGTAAATTAATAAATTACCCAGTATTCCCATCATCACTTCACTTTGACATTAGTGTTATCTTGTAATTGCTGTAAATGTACAGCAAGAAAATTCTGTTTGCTTTTGCCTGTTTTACATGTATATGTTTTTTTTGAATATGTTTGTGTTGGTATTTGCACATTATTGAGTATTTCAGAGTGCACAATAATAGTCAAGGTTATACTACATGCTGAGTCGTGTCCAGTTTCCATGGTAATAACAGAAGAAGTTATTGACCAGAAGTGTTCATGTTGTCACATATGACATATTTGTAAATTTTGCTGTTGAATCCATTAGTGATGCATTGTGAAGAATATGAACAATGATTAACTCATGAATGACTGAATAGATTAACTCAATTTGATGCTGATAGAGAAATATCTTTCATTTACAATGAGCTTCGTGTTGCTTTGTGTGGCTATTGAAGTCCCATTGTTTTTAGAAATGTTAGCATTTCAGCACTAATCCTTTCATGGAAAAATCTTCCATGTAATCTGTGAAGACAACCTGAAAAAGTATTTTGTGACAGGTCGGCCTGCTGTGGTTTCTCCTCCCTTTAATGAAGGGGTAGAGCCTCTGATAGTGAGAGGAAGCACTGACAGCTGGCCAGATCTGTTCTTCTCTCGCTCCCTTTTTTAGCCCTTGCATCTTTGCTGTTGTTTGTTTGTTAGTTTGTTTGCTTGTTTGCTTGTCTGTTTAATTGGGTTTCTGGGCTTGTTAGTTTTCAGCACACAAAATTATTTCATGCATTCAGACACTGGTTGCACTTATTTACGAGAAGGCATTAGAGGAAACACTTGGGTACTACTTTCATCAGGAGGAGGTCAATATGAGGTCAGAGCTTTATTCTGAGGTGACCCAGTCCGCACTGTTAGAGGTTTCTTACCAAGTTTTGTTTTCAAGGCTTTTTATGTAAATGCATGACCATGCCCTAGGAAGTACAATAGGAGGTTGTAGCTCAATTCTGCAAATCATCATCATCAATATAACCAACTCCCCCAACTGAGAGCTGAACTTTTGCTTTATGAACTTGTCATGAAAATGAAGGGTCGGACCTGCAGAGGCACATGGGGGCCTATTTTTGGCTGAAGAAAACCAACACGAAGTTGGACAGCAATGAGACCCAGCCTAAGATGCTTCCTGTGAAATTTGCCAATTTTCAGCTGCAGCTGTTGGGGATGCCTTATTTTGGAGTCTATCGGTGACAAACAGACAGACAGACAGACTATAATGAAATATACTGATACTTCTCTTTTATGAAGTTTATACTAGTAATTACAACCATGTTGAAATTAATTGACCTATTTTCTTGACTTCATAAAAACTAAGCATAGAGGATTGTTCAGAAAAGAAAAACATGTATGAGTGAAAAAGCTAAGACAGATAGCTACTGAAGAATGGACACTGTTCTGTGTACTGCTGTGCTCCTAACGTTGTCCATTTGTCTCAAAATAGAAAGGCCTTGCCAAGCATTTTTGGCCTGCTCTCTTGCTCTTCCACTTTCTCTCTCTGTCTTTACTCTAACCCTCTTTATCTTTCCCTCCCCCCCTCCTCTGTATCCCTCACTCTCTCCTCTGCAGCTTGTCTCCAACCCACTCCTTTCATTTTCCTCTTCAGCTTTTGACTTGATTTTTCTAGTGGATTTTGTTCTTTTTTGGCTTTTCTATATATCGCATTCTCTGGTATTTTCACTTTCTTATCGCTCCTCATTTTATGTTCGTATAAAGGGGAGTTATAGAGATATTCAACACTTCAGTATGATAAATGCTGTTCACTGAGTGCACTCAACTACAGCCAATGTTGCACTGTTATGCAAACTAGCATGAGAGCTGTGAGAGAGAACTGAGAGTAACAGTTTAGTGAGTGAGACACAGAGAGATTGATCCAGGCACACAGCTATATATAATATATATAAAGGAATGAGTTGTCAAGAAAAACATATACAAATGAAACATTGTTAGCTGGTTTCATCTACATTATATTACTGCTTCAGTTTCAGGGTTATAGCATGATTGTTGTGTATATGAGTGCTTTTGTGTGTTTGTGGGTGTGTGAGTAGGTACCTCTGAGTAGTACCTGAGTAGTAGAGAATATCATGGTCTTGTCATGCCCATCAAAAGTGGCAGTTTTTTGACTACATGTTCATTTTGCTGTTGCCAGCATCTTCGGCCCTGCAAGAAATCCCCATATCATCATCATATCAAGATCATATTGTTGAGTTTTTTGTTGATTCAACTGTTGTTTGCAAGTGTAGTTTAATTGTTAGACTGACAGATGTTTCTATACTACTTTGGAGACCAATTCGTACTTTCGGTTTGTCTTTCAATGCATCTGTAGTTTTACTATGGACTTGCTTGTATTCATACTGCAGTTGGGACATTGTGGTACAAACCACAGGTTGACACCAAAATATGATGAAAACTTCAGACAGTAGCAACAGCAAGAAAAACAACTCTTTAGTGTTTTGTGTTTGACAACATAAAAAGGTGACAAACATAAAAGAGAACATGTAACCACTTTACAAAGATGTTGAAATAAATGTTACAGATCTTAGATTTATGAAATTAAATTTTATTTTCTGCCACATGTGCAGTGAGTACTAACACCTTAGACAGTCTGTATGTACACAGAGGGCTCACCCAGACCTTTAGTGACTAGAAACATTATGACCTTTATGAAGGTAGAATTTAGTGCACTTGGACTGCATTAGTTCTAGCTTAGTGTGCCTAATATACTAGCGACTGAGTAAAACAACACAGACCCTGTAACTAGTCGCTCTTCTCTGTGTCAGTTGAGCTGGTTGAGCATCTCTGTGTCCTTCCGTCAGCTTGGCCAGATGCTAGAAAGTGATTGGTTGTCTGTGCTGCTGCGCCATTTGCTCATTGGCTATCTGAGGGCCATGTGCTGTGGATGCTGACTCACGGAAAAAAGACGAGGAACAGAGTATGAGTGGGTCTGTGTTTTGAGACTAAGTAATAAAGAGGAGCGTGTGTGCTGGATGCAGAGTTGTTTGTGTGTGTCAGTGAGTTGCTGTCCGTTGTAGAGACAGACAAGTGCATGGCCATCTGGAAGCAGTTCAGCTGAAAACTAGGCCACACTGGTGAACCTAACAGCCTTTTCTCTCTCACATTTTGTCTCTCGTCTTCTTTATCTGTCCTCTGGTGTCGTCAGTGCTTCGCCATCTAATTATAGGTTTACTTTAGCCTCTCTCTCTTTCTCCTTTGTCTTTCTATGTGTCTGTGCTCTTTCTACCTCACTACCCCCATCGCCTGTTGTTGCCATGACTACCTAGCAGTGTGCTGGCATGCACATAGCGGAGTTGGTTGCCTAGGTGACGAGATGCTCAAGTAGCTGATTAGAAATCTACTGTGTCCCATTGGCTTTTGTGATTTTGTGTGATTATACAATTTGATGATTGTATGTGCACATTTTAATTCAGTACCAATGAGAGCACATTGTGGTCCTCAAAACTGCAAAGGGTTGTTTGAGGGTTAACACTTGGTCTTAGGATTATGGTAAGAATTAGGTTTATACTAAGGTTGGGTTTGGCATTTAGTTGTGATGGGTAAGAGCTAGAAAATGCATTGTGTCAGTGGGTGTCCATGTATGTGTGCTTACTTGTTCCCAAGTGGAGGAAATAAATAGTTGGTCAAGTGGCAATGAAGTGGGATGGTCAACTAGGAATCATGGCTGGATTGGTTTCATTCTGCCTACAGTTATTTATAGATTCATACTCAGCCACATTATATGGATCATATGAACACCATGTTGCTGTGAAAGCAGTTATTTATTAGATTCATTTCTTTCTGTCCCTATATTTTAACATTTTAATCACATGAATCAAGATCAGAACAACTGCACTAATATAAAAGTATAGTTTCTCCAGTACAGTTCGACTGTACTTCACGTTTTTAGATGACGTGAGGCCAGGACTACATTATCCATTAATTATCTACTGATTATTTTGAATAATTGTTTAGTTTATAAATCATCAGAAAATATATAGAAAAGTGATGTTATAAAGCATTACTATAAAGCAGTGAACTAAATACAGCATCACTATATGAAAAGTTATATCACATTAGTATCAGTGAGGTGTTGCTCTGTTTGAATGCCACATACATGTGTCATTATGCTTGTTTAGAGCTGATTTAATAATACAGGATTTATTAAACAACAATAACAATAATAATAATGCCAGCATAAATATCATTTGTAATCTGACTGTTGCATTATGGTCTCAGATACAAATATAATATCAAGGATTTAGGCAGCAGGTGTCATTTTTGACTACGTCAGATTCTTTGAAACAATAAATTTATATTGATTCAGTTCTTCAGAAAGCTTCATTTTCTCTGTAGGTAGTCAGAAGAATACACTTAAATGTTAATTTAATGTTTAAATTAAAATTGCTTGTTTGCTTGTTAAAGTCCATCACCTAAAACATATTTAGTTTCATTTCACATCTGAGCTTTGAATTGGAGAAGCTGGGGAAGCTATAATTAACTGGTTTCAAAATACTTAAAAATTTCTTTTCTGTGGATCAGTTCATCAGTCTCACACAATGTTTCTTCCTATGTCTCAGCTGAGGATAGGTATCCACACAGGCTCGGTGCTGGCAGGTGTGGTCGGGGTTAAAATGCCACGTTATTGCCTGTTTGGGAACAATGTGACACTGGCCAGCAAGTTTGAGTCGGGGAGCCATCCGAGGTGCATCAATGTTAGTCCCACGACTTACCAGTAAGTAATTGTAGCAAACATACAAATGTGCATAAACATATATACAATGTAAGGTGTTCTTATTAAACTTAGAGACATTTTAAGAGTGAATATGGTTCTCGTGTGTATATATGTTGTACATTGTAATTTGGTGTGCAGTCCATTATTTGACATTTGAAATACCTGGTGTTTTCTTACTTTACATATGAGAGAATGACTCACTCTATTTCCATTATATAAACAGTCCCTAATTGTTCAGTGTGATGCATCTCACTCCATTTTTGTTTTACACATGGCAGTGATGTGCTATAACGCATTTCTCCATCAACTTGCACAGATCTCTACAGAAGAAGATTAGGTGCACCATATAAAAAAAATAAAATTGAGTCCTGCCTTTTTTTCTCAGAATTCTGACTTCTGAGATTAAAGTCGGAACTCAGATATTCTTTTATGGTGGCACTAATCCTCTTCCGTAGATCTCCAGTGTCTATGATTGACCTGAAATGAGAGATTGTGAACACTTTAAGATAAATAACGATATAAGATCATCAAATCGCCTACTGCTGATACACACCTACACATATGTGTACACACTGAGACCCAAAATTAATTGTGTGTTATTGTTATTGCTTTGTAGTAGGCCTGTAACGTTTTTTTTTTTTACCTCATTCTAATAAAATCTCTTCTCTTCTCTTCTCTTCTCTTCTCTTCTCTTCTCTTCTCTGCTCTGCTCTGCTCTGCTCTGCTCTGCTCTGCTCTGCTCTTCCATTCCCCACAGGTTGCTGAAAGATGACCGTTCTTTTTCATTTGTACCTCGTTCACGGCTGGAGCTCCCTGAGAATTTTCCCAAAGAGATCCCAGGGACATGTTACTTCCTGGAGGCAGGGACATCTCACAGCCATGCCTCACTGACCAGCTCTCGCTCTGCTCCCCCAGCCTCTATGAGGAAAGTCTCCTACAGCATTGGGACCATGTTTCTAAGAGAAACAAGTTTGTAGGTACCACACACAGACTACTTTACACAGATGTTCATTATGTGAGAGGCTGGATTTGAACATGTGGAAGATGCAGATCTCATGGATCTTTGGATATGCAAAGGCATATAAAGACTTGAATTTAAAACTGTGGAATGGGCGACATGAATGAAACTTTAAAAAGGTTGTCATTATCGGTGTAAAAGAACAACATGCCCTCATCTCCCCTAAGAAAAAGAATTGTTCAGAAGACTTCAGGAGCAGCAACTGTGGTAGTCTCACATGGACCATTCCCCAGTGTACTGAGGGGGTCAGTTAGTGGAGAGACCAGAGAGAGAACACTTAATGATCTAGCTGGATTACTCAGCTATATACCTGGTCTGTTTCTCCTAAACAGTTCCTGACATGGGTCTAAAGGCAACAGTGGCTAGAAGAATCCTGGAAGAGAGACAAACCAGTGTTGCACCCATTAGCAATGGAACTGCGCAGATAGACAAATCCACTTTGCATTAACAAAGTTGGTCCTGAAGAATGAAGCTTTGTGAACATTTGGAATCTTGCAACAGGGCCACACATGTTGCTGTGCATCATGGCCTCTTGTAGATGGAAGACTACTACTGAAGAACAATGCACCTTCTCATGCTTCCCTTTCAAATGTCCCTAAATCATGTCACGCTTTACCAAACACACTCCTGCTTGTTACATCCATCTATCAACCTACAGTAGGACCAGTTATCAGACTTAATTATGAGATAAGTTTGAAAAGGGGTCATCAAAGGACAAATGGCAAATACACTAAGCTGACATTAGAGCCTTTACTGCTTCTAAACCACAGCAAAGTATAACCAACAGCAACCCAGCCATTTCACTGCAGGTAATATGTTTAGGACTGAAGATTATTCCCAGCTCAGTGCCTTTTTAACTGCTCAAATCAGGACACATACACGATTGATTCATTTCAAATATTTGAGAAGAAAAAATGTAAGGAGCTCTTCATTTGTCTTATGTTTCCATTTGTGTGTCATTGGCTGCATTGAAGATTTGAATGAGGTAATGACGTGCCAAAGTTTACGCACCACATTTGAGATTGTGATGAATGGCTAGCAAGATAAATCAAGAGTTTCTCATCTCTTTTTTGTCTAGCTCAACCAGTAATACACAAAATATAGTACTAATAATATAGTGCTATATTAACCTGTAAGTATGCGCGCTTCACATCGTTCACATTTACATGCGTAATCCTTTTTAATTACAATGATTTCTTTTTTACTATACAGATATTAAAGTATATAGTAACCCCATGCAAACATAACCACCACGATTCCAGTTCAAGACTACTACTTTGCTGGTAGACTGAGTATGAATTACTCAGTGGAAATCTCAGGCCTTCCAAATGCTTCAGCATAGCTCAGTAACCCAGACATGAGAAAGGGATTCTTCATAAAATGTAATCATAGAAGTAGAAAGTGGTTGATGTTTCACAGACTTGGTACATGTGGGTATTTAATGTAAGTTACATTATGTTGCTGCAATTATTTTTCATGAGTGAAGTACAAATTTAATATGTTTATACCAGAGATTGAATAGCTGGATCTCACAGGTCTGCAGAGAACGAAAAGTTGTTTGTAGCTACTTTACCATATATATTTGATATATTACATTTTTCATGCTAATAGAAATGTCTTTACTGTGATAAAACAGTACTCAGATTTGTCAGTACCACATGCAAATTTTACTGTTGCTGACCCAGCAAGTTCAGAAATTGTTATGATTGTGTACAACAAAATCACAACACGGCTTCAGATACTGACAAATTCTGTTTCTATAACTAAACTGCTCTTTAAAAGGGCACAATGCAGTTTTGACAGAAGACACTATTTTAACTCACTTCTAAATCACATGTTTCGCTACATCTTGCCAAATGACGTTCTGGTTGTTGAATCTCTAGAAGATCAAATAAAATGTGCCAAATTGAATTCAGAGACAGCACCAGCACAGGCTGAGCTTGTTTTTTAAGTAAAGGACTGTTTCCTGCTATCTGTTAAGTACACAATTGTTCAGTGACAGGACAGTTTTAACTCTCTGAGTTGATCTTGGCAGGAATTGAACAGGAATAAATGTGGACTGTGCCACTATAGGTTAAATACAGCTTGCAGGAACACAAAATAAACAAAACTGTGTTGGCATCAAAAAGCCTGAAGCTCTTGCACATTTACAACATTATCTGTACAGGTCCTGATAATTTCCTGCAATTAAAATAGACAATGTTGCAAACAAAGAAAAGACAAATATATTTTTGAGAATATTTTTTCCATACACCCCATAATCCTATCCATATTCACTAAAACTAAAGTAATTATAGCATATTTTCAAATGTGTTTTCTGTTGCTTCAAATATACTATGCAGTAGAGATGTAACGATGGACTAGAAATAATAACACATAAAGATAAATTCAATTAGACAAACACATGGGAGCTTACTGTAGTATTTAGCCTAACATGTAACACAAGGGGATGAGTATTTTAACTAAGTGCTGATGTTTTCCATAGTTGTATTCTTAATCCTAAATATTTGTTGTATAAACTGATTGATGAAGTGGCAACTCAGAATTTAATTTAGTAGATTAAATTTCCGTGGGGTATTGCTACACCCATTTCACAGTAGCATACTCTTATTCACAATGTGTTGCTCTGTAGCTTTCTGAAATTATAGAGAACCAGAATCTGCAACTCACTCCTGGGATTTTAGTTAAACATACAGTTCGGTCTGGAAGTATTTGAGCAATGACAGTTTTTATGATTTTGCCTTTATATATCACCATAGTGGAGCTGACAACAATCAATATCTGATTGAAGTGTAGACCTTTAGCTGTATTTTAGGAGGTTTCACAAAAATATGGTATTTACCATTTAGGAATAACAGTTATTAAAAGTATTTGGGCAGTTGACTCACAAGTTAACTGACCAGAAGTGGTTCATTCCCTCATTACTTCAAGACAAATGAAATAGATAAAAGGTCTGCATTTGATGTCAGGTATTGAGTTGGCATTTGACAGCTGTGTCTGGAGCTACCAATATGAAATCCAAGGAGCTCTCAAAGCAAGTGAATTAGGTCATGATTAGGCTCTATAGGAGAGATAGCAAAAACCTTTAGCATGGCCACATTACCAGTTTGGTACATTCCTAAAAAGAAAGAAAGCACTTGTGAGCTTAACAGTATTGAAAGACCTGGAAGATCACAGAAAACAACTAAAGTGGATGATTGTAGAATACTTTCCTATCAAAATACGCCCTCATGAATGTAAATACAGAGGGTTTACAACAAAGTGCCAAACATTGGTAACATTTAAGAACAGGAAAGACAGAAAACATCTAAAAAAGCCTTCCATGTTCTGGAATCAGATTTTTTGGCCTGATGATACCAAGATTAACTTGTATCAGAAAGATAGGAAGGAAAAAGTATGGTGAAGGAAAGGAACAGTTCATGATATAAAGCATACCACATCATGTGTTAAACATGATGGAAGCAGTGTTATGGCATGGGCATGTATGGCTGCCAATGGAACAGGCTCACTAGTGTTTATTGATGTTGTGACTGCTGACAGAAGTAGCAAGATGGATTCTCAGGTGTAAAGGACTATACTCTCTGCTCACATTTAGCCAAATGCTACAATACCGTTAGGACAGAGCTTCACAGTGCAGATGACTAGACTTTTTAAAGGCAGACAAATGGAACAGTCTTCAATGGCCAAGTCAGTCATCTGAGCTCACCCTATTAGAGCAGCTTTTCAGTTACTGAAGACAAAACTGAAGGCAGAAAGACCCACAGACAAGTGGCAACTAAAGGTAGCTGCAGTGAAGGCCTGACAAACCATCTCCTGGGACAAAACTTTGGTGATGTCTATGGGCTCCAGACTTTAGGCAGTCATTGATTGCAAATGATTTTCATACAAATATGAGTTATATTGACAGTTATATCACTGTGCCCAAATACTACTGAATCTCTGAAAATGGAAGTACTTTCTAAAATAAAGCTGAAAGTCTGCACTTTGATCACATCTTTTTAATCGTTTTATTTCAGATCACAGTGGTGGTATATAAAGGCAAAATCATAAAATCTATACATCCTCTACATGTGTATTATAGTAGTATAGTATGGAGGATTAGCATTTGCCCAGCAGGATTCAGTATAAATTGCCAAATACACTAGAGAAGTGTTGTCCAACTTTCCCAAGAGCCCAAGACTTCAAGATCTGAAAATGTGAATATGTGGATAGCAGTTGGTAATGTCTTTGCCCTGTTGATAAAGTTTAGAGAATAAAAATGTCTGAGTGGCCACATAAGACATTTTATTTTATAGAACACACCAGCTTTCAGAAAGGACCTAAAGTGTCTTTAGCTCTGTTTACTTGTATGTGGGCAAATGGACCTAGAAGCAAACCCTCATTCATAAGCTTATTACACTGAGTTAAACTGTAAACACATACAAACTGTAATCATACGTTACTCACTGAAGGCGATGTTACAGAAAACAACCTCATGGTGCAGTATCTATGATGTGTTCCACACCAGGAATCACATTTAGAGAATTAGGCTGCTTTCACACGTGCACTGAAATCCTGACTTTCTCCAGACTTTACCTGCTGCATGTGAGACTGCAAACATCTGAGTCAGTCCCCATACAAAGTCTGTGTAATGTCTGCGTGAGCCCAGGTTGCTCTGTCGCCCTTATCTCCTTCAAGAAACCATAGTTATAGAATCATGCATCATTTTTAATCACGTAATTGGTTCTGCCTTGCTGTCATGAAAACCGATTTCCTATGTTTATTTTTTGTGTCACGTTGTGCCTCCTGCACGCTCTACATTAGGGAACCTGCTAAGTCTGGACCTGAAGTCTAGAGCCTGGAGTGCATATGTGAAAACGGCTTTAGATACGTGTAAGTGAAGAATAATGAGAAGTTAATTAATTGAATTAATTAATAATAGTCAATTTCCGGCTGTCTTTGCCATGGTGGTTTTATTTAGCTTTGTGTCTGCCACAGCAAACATATTTAAAATACACATTTTAAAAGTAAAAAAAAGTGTAACTGTTAATTCCACATGGGGAAAACAGTGTGTACATGGACACTGCTATTGCATTGCTGTAAAATAGAGAGGATGTCCTCAGGGGTCCTCACAAGGTAGGTGAACGGCTCTTAAGTTTATCTGAATTATTGAGGCTGGGGTTACGTTTTTCCAAGGCAGGCTTTCACATGTAGAGAAACACAAGTGCTCTGTGACTGTCATCCTAGCGATATTTTAACACATGCATTAGTGTGTACTCAATAAATCTATTGTAGCATACATGTAGTGCAGGTGTCATTTAGTCTTATTTTGAACAGGGCCTGATTTCTGCATCTAGGCTAAATAAAAGACATTACACCAGCACTACACCCACACAACTTGTGTCCCAATGCTCACGTCTCCAAGTCTGTAAATTCCTGGCATAATAACATTTGGTTGGATTTTTACAAGTCTTGCTGTTATAATGCGGAGGTGTTTCAGGTACTGGTTCTCTACAGTGTTGCTTACACTCATGGACAATTACACTGCAGTGCAGACTAAAGATGACTTACACACACAGGCACAAATTGCAGCTGCAGTGACAACAAAACTGAGCTCTTCTGCAGAAACTGCATCAAACTATGAATGTGAACAAATATTGTCATGAGCCTGATGTAAATGTCCAAAACCAAATACATCTATAACTCCAGTAACTGTTGTCTGTGTGCCTACCAGTGTGCATCTATCTGTGAGTGTCAAACTATATGAGAACATACTGGGTTTTCCAATGTACAAACATAATAATTTATTATTAAAAGCCTTCGTTACCTGTAACAAATGTGTACAATTTAGATCAATTTCATACACTGAAGCTGAAAAATTGAAATTATGATAAAATTATATAGCAGATTTCACAACATTTCACAACATTATTTCATGCTTTCACTTTTTCCACTGCTTTGTCCATTTTTTTCTGTTTCAGCCAGATACTGAACATTATTTAATTTAAAACCAGGCTGGTTTTCCCAACATGCCAGCGTCCCATAATAAATGTAATAAAAATGGTATATTCAATTTGATACTTTTGTTTTCACTCCACATGACAGTTTAAATGATTTCTATAATGTTGGATTTATGAAACATTTTCTTCAACTAAATGAGCATGACCCTTTTTTATTGAAAAATAAAATGATTTATTTCTTTTTGCAGGACACTGTTATAAACTGTCTCATTGCCAAGATTAGTCTGTATGAGCCCATTTACAAACATGGTTTATACTTGTCATCTATGTCCAGGGTCCACAAAACATCCAGCTCACTGAAGGGATGCGCGTGTCTATAAAGATTCATCCACATGCAAATAGTAGCTTCCATAACATTTATTAGTTTAGCTTAAAACTAAATATTTGTGACATTTAACAGTTCATCTTCCTCACTTAGGGAATCTCTGGTTGATGTCACATGTCAGAAATCTGGTAAGTGTTTTGTACATGGATGTCATGTTGTAAAAACAGAGCTGACCCTGGATATGAACCTTGTTTGACCCTGTTGTTGGAATCAGATGTGTGTGTAAGAGACTCGCTGTTGATTTCAGACTGACATTAAGGGCACATCTTCTGTCTTATATGATGTAAATAAAAAACACCAAGTATCTTTAATAAGAAAAAAGGCCTGGCTGTTACTGTGTGTACATGCATTTATATATGAGTGTGTGCATTTGATTTATTGGTGTGAAAGTGATACAAGTACAAAAATCATAATTATACAGGTTTTTATATTAGTATAAACTTTTTTAAACTTAGCAAATGGATCTCATTTACTAGGCAGGAGGAATCAGATACAAATTTAAGAGAATTTCTTAAATTTGCCACAAACATCTACTTGAACTTATGGATGAAATGATTAGATTTTGATAATTATAGGTCAAGGTCACTCTGACCTCACCTATGTCCCATTCTCATCAATGCTATATCTCAGAATAGGAATCTGGAGCAAACTAACATGAACTCATTAGAATATAAGTGTGGGCATATACATTGTAAGCTGCATCGTCACTAGTTGGTGGAGGCACAATCAAGATGGTTCAGTCTGTGGGGATTCTACAGATACATTTTTCTTTTCTTTTCAAAAGCTAAAGAGTGAAATTGTTTCCTCTGAAACACAAATGTAGGCTGATACACAAAGGTCACCAACTGGGGCTAGCCCCTCTGCTAAATGCGTCACAACTTGTTGTTAACGTTGTCTGTTTGCTGTCCCGGAGTTTCAAGCAGGTTTTCAGAACTTCTCCACTGAAACCTGATACGAGAAAGATGGGGTGACTCACAGTACTTTTTATAGACCTGCCATCTAAACAATGAGCTGAAACGCATGATAATGCTCTGTTAAGCAGAGGGAAAAAGTTGTATATTCAGGTATCAACTCTTTGCAGGTTCACATCTGCCAGTGATCCTTTTAGACTGTCAAACTGTTTTCATCTCGTCATTTGATACATTATAAAATATCTAATATCTGCTTAAAGCTGCTTAGAAGCAACTCTGGCATAACCATCCACCTTAGAAATCACACAGAAAGACACAGAACACATTCTCGATTTGGTTGAAATGAATATGTAATTAGTAATTTACATAAAAGTCAAAACTCCCTGTAAACAGAAAACCATGTGATGTGTAAAAAAACAGGCTGCCATGCTAACTATGGTGGCAACCTGTTGTTAGGCTTGTGCACCGATTTGTAGAAGTCCTCTTACACATTCATGGTATTTTACTTAAATCCTTGTATGTAACAGTCTAGTGACACTTAAACCTGCACAATGTTTTTCTTCACATACATTCTCATAGTTCTCTGTTCATTTATATTTTCTCTACCCTCCTTCCTCTTTTTATCGTTCATCTCTCACACTTTCCACGTACAGTATGCAAATGTGCCTCCAGTGCTCTAATTGGCTTTGTGAGCTTTGAATATTTAATGTGGACAATCTTCACTGCACAGGCAGGTGAGTATTAGAAGTGGCACGACATCGCACAAGCTCATGTGCTAATGGAAATCATGAGCATAAACACACACACACACACGCTGAAGGTATAAACAAGTTAACAAAGGTCATGTAATTTATACACTGTATGTGTCACATTAGCTAAATGAAGCAAGACTAACATGAAGCAGACAGTATTACAGGTTCAACCAGGAGTTATGAGGGTGATGTGGAGTGATGTAGGGTTAGGGCATGTGTGTGTCAGACCATGTTGCATTATAATAAATTATGTAATAAGTATTTATCGTTAAATCTGTAGAGGTTATGCTTTCTGACCTATCAACGTGTAAACCATTTAAAAACCATAAGGTGTGGTATGTCTTTAGGTTATGGGGGACTTCTGGTATTCTAACAATAAGGCAATAATTGCCATATGTTTCAAAACCAAACTGTTTCTTTGCCTAACTAATAATTATAACCTCATGTGTATTTGTGTTACTTTGTGTGTCTGTTTAGTTAAAAAATATTCTGGCATGTTTTTAACTCCCAGGATTCACTCACTAATTAACTGTGGGAGAAATAAATTAAATCAATTTCCCAAACTATTCTTTTAAATTTACCATTTTGTGAAAATAATTTAGTAAACAAACTAAACTCCAAACAACATTTTGCAGGACAGACTTGTTTATTCTATTAGAAAATCTGCAACTACAGCATATGATAATTATTACTGATTAATGTTGCTACTGAATATCTGTAGGCTGGGGACTTTTGTTGACACTTTACATATATATAGTACTGAGAGAATAACTGGTACATTAATTACTAATAAAAGCTAAAGTTACTGCCCACCACTGCAGAAACCTGGGGTGCAATTTGCACCATCTGCACCACAGATTGGTCCAATGAAAACAGCTGATGCTTTTAACAGAAGGGAGGCCTATGAGAGTTCTCAGACTCTGTTTGCATACATATCGTCTTTCTGTACGTATATAATTGTGTTATCACCTCTTTTCCAAATTAAGACAGAACAATGGCATAAATAAATAAGAGTGAGCATCAAGTGGCGAGACACAAAAATAAAAAGCTAATCTGATAAAAAATTGGCGTAACACGTTTTAAAGAACAAAGAGAGAAATTACATGCTATTTCTGCATGTTTCCTTATACTTAGTAACAGATCCATGCAATGTCTCTTTAACTGAATAATATCTCCTTGCGTTCATCTCCAAAGCCTTAATTTTAAGCACTTTTATGTTGGCGCTACAATTTTTATGCTGATAGAAAAAAGGCAAAACTATATATTGAGGGGCTGTATGGCATATACACCAGCTATGTGTCTATAGCCTTTAGAACATTTTTAATGATAACCCTAAACCATTTATGGCCAAATTCCCACGGACTCTGAATAAAAGAGGTATAAAGATACACTGAAACCTGAGGTTACTTTGTTTCAAACAATAATCCACACATCCTGCCTAGCTCTGATATTTTCTACCAGGGTCACCAGAGTGGAAATAAATGAGTGGGATTGGAGATTAGTGTTGTTCCATGCAAATTAAAAGATCATAGAGGCAACCTTGTGAGACCGTGTGAGTAGGCTGCCCTTTGTGTGACAGTGCATGTGTTTTTGTGTGTATGTTTACATGTGTGTGAATGTGAGGGCTAGTTAATGCCCCCAGCTCATTCACCTCACGGCACATTTGCTTTTTTGTTCCACTGTATTTGTGTTGACATTTGGTTTCCATTAATCTTCAGAAGATGCGTAAAGTGATGCATAATGTATTGAATGACACATTGATGTTTGTTTTTCCTGGAAGTCTCTGCGCTCTCTTGTGAAAAAGATGTAACAGATATCATTTTAACACACAGGATTACTAGAAAACACACCATTAGCACCAATATCGCTCAAAAAAAAGTGACCACTTGTCTGGAGCCCTCAGCTCTAAAGGGCATTTTGGCATCTGTCAGAGACTTTAAATAGAATAGAGGATTTTTGGGTGCTAGAAGGAAGATTTGTATTTGTATTTTGTTAATTCCCCCTGTGTGCAGTATTTATGCTAAGATCCATCTGCTGTCCACAGCTTCAGATCTACTTTACAGACATGGTAACCAAAAAAGTGTATTTACCAAGATTTTGCTCTTAAATATGAAACTCATGTTCGAAATGTGCTTTACTACTGGTTAGTTTGAATGAATGGCATTGTTAACAGTGCTGTTTTGATACAGCTGTAATACAACATATTACGCAATATCCTCATTTAGCACTCCAGAGACTGAATTTGTTTAATTGTGTGTGTGTGTCAGGCTTTGTCAGTGCGGGGCTGTTCACAGTAACTAGCATCACACAGACACAGATGAAACATGTAACCCTGTGTGTGTTTTTGAGATTGTGATTTAAGGATATGCTCTCAGTAACCTCCCTCTTCCCGGAACATCCTGTAACTTCATTACCATGCTCTCATTAGATGCTCATTTAGACCAATCAGATTGCTCTGTAATCTAATCATTCTGCATAAATTATGAAAGAAATCTATTATTACTGCAAATATCCAGCTAATTAAGGCTGGGATGCACCACCTGCAATGTATTTGTCCATTGTTGGGAACGCTGTTCAAGAGAGTGTGTTTTAGACATAGACAGAGAACAGCACTGCAGCAAAGTTTATGTGTAGATGTGCGAGCTCTGTTTCACACACTTCCTGATGAATAACCAGCTCTTGTAAAGTGAGTTATGGATGGAGGAACAACACGGTCACCCTGACCCAGGACTAACTCACTCATGGTGGTCAGGCTGTTTGGTGTGCTTTTAACTAAGCTTTGATCAGTGATGACTCAGGAAACTGTGTGTTCTCATTTCACCACACTTTGTGTGGAAGAGTGTGTTTTCTGTCTTTTTGGGTGTTATTGTTTACATTGTTGGTCTAATTTCATAACAGATGACAACTTCTGACTGCCTTAATAAAATGAAGAGAGGAAGACAGATGCGATTGTGAAGAGCATATAATTTTGAAACGTGGCACTTGCTTGTTTGAGGAGGGACTTACAGTAAATAAGTGCAACAACAAGTGTATGTAAGAGATGAGCAGAAGTGGGCAAAAGGAGGGAAAGTAAAGAAAGGTTAAAAACATAGGTGAAAATAAAAAGAACATTTCAAGAGTAAAAGGGAGGAATGAGAAACACATACATTCTAACCTGACTTTAGACTGAGTGATTCCAGTACATCACCATAGCTATACTGGTTGTTATCTGTGAAACAAACTGCTGGAATGAAATAAAACCCAGTGTTAGACAACTGAGAAAATTACAATTATGTTGGTTGCTACATTTTTTTTATTTTTAAGTGCACAACAGGGGATTTAATTGCTTCCATAAACATCAGCACAATTTAGTTTGCATTATCCCCCAAAACCTTGCAAAGGTTATTTTCAAACCAGATATGTCAGTTCCACCAGTGCTGTCAGTCTTAAGATCATCAACTGTGGAAGAACATGGGTGTACTGTACTTTCTGCAAGGTTTCTGCTACACTTTGAAGATTTAGGCTTCTCATTTGACAGGTTTCTTTCCTTTGGAGCAAGAAAAGGCAACATGGTGGTACTGAGGTGGAACGGACAATTTCTAGTATAAGCTGAGACAGATGTCAATCAAGGATCCTGGCAACATTATTCTTTGTGAACTTATCTATAGCTGCTCATAAAAAAATCATTTTAGAAATCACCCTATGTGAAATAAGAGAATATCTAATGTTTGAGCCTAACTAAGCCTGTGACATATTGTATGTGGTTTCTGTCGGTAGAACACAAGTGTAATGGTGGTAATACATGAAACGTAAACAGCTAAAACAGCCTTTCGTTTACATTCACATCTCTGCAACTGCTGTCTAGAATATTCCAGTTAATAAAAAAATGAAGAGCATACAATGGAGTTTAGCTTGTAGAAAAGCTTAATTTTAAACTGATATCCTTTCCCTAAAACTCCAGCAATACTGTGCTTAACATATGGTACAATGCAAGTGTCAAGATTATGCTTTTTGTACATCAAATGTGTTTTACGTCCATGCATCCATGTATAGTGTAACCAGAGTAACACACCTCTTTAGAAATCAAAGACTCTAACAATAAGACCTGTTTTTAACTCTGCCATCAGTGTAATGTAGTTCTAAATATGAATTATCTCTTTCATGGGTAGTTTTACTACAACATAAATTAATTAGATAAGTAAAATAACACAGGATTCCCTAATCTTAACCAGATTAATGCAAATTAAAGTAAATTTGATTGGATTGTTTTTTCTCCTCATCATTTTCCTTGTTTCACCCTCTTCATCCCTTCTTTTCTTCTGCTTCTTTTCAAATTCTAAAGGCACAGATGTATACGACTCATATATGAATAAACATTTATACTATAAAACATATATAAACATATACTGTAGTATGGCGTGTCGTATCGTTCGTGCTTGTGCGCCTAAAGGCACGCACAGAGTTTAAATACAGTTTAACAGTAAACATTCCCCTGACCTTTCTGAACTTGATATATTTGTCTTCTCTTCCTCAGCTGCAACAACAATTCAGCAATCCTCACTGTGTTTGTGGCTGAGAATGAGTGTGACATGTGAGTACGTGCCTTTGAACATATGCTGATACAGAAAGTGATGGAAATGTATTGATGTTTTGATAATTTTTCAACCTTTAGTGGTCAGAACAGAGAAGAAGTGTGTGTGTATGTGTTTGTGTTGCTACAGAAAAGTTTTTAATCTTATTAATTATATTTAATCTTATTAAATCCTGTCACCTGATATGGCTTACAATATGTTGTGGTGTTTTTTTCTCTATCAAGTCCTTTTTTTTTATAACCCTGAATTATTTAATCAATCAATCACTGTGCTCTGACTCAATACAGAAAAATATATGAATTTCTCTAACCTTAATGAACTCAAGTTCTATCTGAAACTTAACTCCCAGTCAGTCTTTTAAAGTTGTGAGGACCAATCAAAAATACCCTCACAATGTCAAAATGTTCTTATTACAGTGGTTTCAAACTAATCGTTTCCTATAATACAAAATAGTAACATAAAAGATTCTTTGTATGTGAAAAACTATGAAGCAATAAACCTATTTCTCATGAAGACATGAACAGAAACGCATCACATGCAAATATTGTATGTGAAGCACTTTTAAAACACAGCCACACTTATTTACACTCACTCTGCTTTTTGAGAGTGTTACTGTGTATGTGCACCTAGTCTGAGTTGGTTAAGATGTGCATATGCATATGAATGTGTGTGTGTATGAGACGTCCATACGCTCTGTCTCCTGCCTTAGAGTGAGGTTTATTTGGGGGTGATGCATGATGTTTGCTCCCACAGGACACTTTTACTGTCAAAACAAGTCACTCTGTGTGTGTGTTTGTCCGTGTGTAAGCATGCAGGTGTAACCATGTTAGTATAATTTCAGTTTTAGTGTTGCTTTTGATGTAACAATTGAACACAGTTTTAAGAAAAATATACAAGAACATGGCGATAAAGAGTCATATATTTTTGCCAGCCTTCTGTCTTCTCTCTAAGGGGCAACGGTTCCAGAGGTCTAATCCCCAACGGCAGTTCTGATGTTGATCTGACGTTGATACTGTCTGTGTATGTGTGTCAGTGCCTCAAGGGGAATTGATTTTGTGCACCCATGATCAATCACCGATCAGTTTCATGGGGACATTAATGTCTCTCTGTGTATTAACGAGTTGTTTCCAAATCAACTATCAATACATTTCATTAATTCCACTAAAGATTGCTACAGTGCACCACACTGGAGTTTAGATATGTTTTCATCCTACTTTTACTTTAAGTTATACTGTCATTTGATTCATTTCATTTTTTGAATCTTGAATCTTGAATTTCCATCAAATGTATCACAGAAAATCAGTTAAACTTCTTTTTACATCCCATCTCCATTTCCATAACATTCAGTTCTTCTCTCGTGCTAATCTGATGGAACAGTATTTCCTCTGTGCTGCTGTGTGTGTGGCCACTGTCCACTGTATCGACTACTGTATGTGTCAGTGGAAGAGTAGCTTAAAACCACTTTTGTAATTTATACATGTTACTCTTATCATGTGCATGTTTTTAACCAAGAGCTTTTGACACTCTATGGGATCTGGAGGCCCAGTAGTAAAATATGTCTCCTCTCTCCTGACCTACTGCTGCACCCTTTTCATCTCCCTTTTCTTTCCCTCAGCATCTTCTGACTATCAAGGGAACACACGTAGGTAGACATCCTGTAAGAACTGCCATATTTAAGCCACCAGTTATTCGCAACTTATGCATAACATACAAAAGAAACATATTTTCAACTAGAATTACTGCACTGCAGTTGTATGCCTCCACAAACAAGAGTAGTAGTAGATTACATGCACATCTGCCCACACATAAACTCTAGCAGCTTTATCCCAAATGGTTTACGCAGGAGTCTAAGTGGACATTTGAGCCAGATGTAATGAACTTTTATCCAGGTGTTTCTGAGGGTTGAGAAAGATGTCACATATATGTAGTAACAGTGACCTTTGACCACCAAATCACCAAAATCTAATCAGTTAATCCTTCAGTCCACAGGGACATTTGTGCTCAATTTTGAACAAATTCCCTCAAGGCGTTTCTTTGACATCGCATTTATGAGAAAGGGACGAACTGACAGTATAATACTCACATAATTTCACTGACAGGTTTACATGATAAAGTTGCACCAGTTTAGTGTAAATTTGTAAATCTCAGAATTTTTTCTTTCAACATTTACGACGTAGAAGAAGAAGCTTGTTTGGAGCGATGTTAATTCCTTATATATCTTGCCTTTTTTGGCTTCTCTCATGCCCTGTCCTCCGTGCCCTTGTGGCTGATGCTGCAATTCTGCCTGCAGCACTAGACTGCATTTGTACAGATGGCCGGAAACACACACACACACAAACACACACAAACACACACACAAATACTGGTTTGCACTAATACAGCTGGCTGGATGTAGGTGCCCCAGTTACATTTGGAAAATAGGACAGTGACAGTGGTTGTGATTAAATTGTGCAAATGTGTGTATGTGTGTCTTAAGGTTACTCGTACTCCAGATAACAAATGGGTGAAGAGATTCATATGCCAGAAATGTGTGTCCAGAGATAAAGCACAAGCCTGAGAAAAATGTCCCCAACCGAACACTTAACCTAGCTGTAACTGCTCAAATGTCCTGATTTGTGGCTAAGTACTGGCTTTAGGATTAAGGTAAAATACAGGATTTTAGAGTGAGGTTTAGTTTGGCATAGTGCACATTTCAAACAGTCAGCATTTTGCCTGCTGTTGTGTTATGAAGAAAAAGAGGAAAACTTTTAGCAAAATATTTATGCATGTGAAATAAGACAAAACAAGATATTTTAAGTCCTCTGCTCCCTGCTTTAATCTTCCTTTGTGTGTGAATTAGGAAAGAGTTGAAGTAAGGCGTGCAGCATATTTTTCTTGACACCGTACAGAGCTTAGCAATCTAGTGGCGATTTCTGCAGCCCAGCAATTTTAATATTTGCAGCACAACAAAAAAATCTCCATAATCTACTATAATCTAATGTAGGCATCAGATAAGCTTTAAAGATGATTATCATTCATTCAGCTGCATCCACAGTCATTTCATGCAATGTGCACTAATATCCTGGGTGACCAAAAATTTGTGTAATTCCATGCTGTACCTACAATACACATCAATTTAACTGGTTAATGACAGTCAGACAGGTGCTGACAGGTGGATTAGATGAAAACACACCACTTCATTAGTGTAACACACAGCACACAGCATAACATGGCAAATATGACTTGGCATATAAGATTTAAAAAAATCTATGAAAGCATTTGATTTAATCATTCTATTAAACAAATATACTTCATGCTGTTGACAAGCTGTATGTAAAATCAGATAAGTTTGATAGTAGGTCCATGTTAAAGTAGATAATTAAAATAGATAAAAATATATAAATTTAAAATAGATAAAAATATATGGTGAATACAAGGAGACACAAAATAGACACATTTAAATGTAAATGTAACATTATACAAAGTAAGAGATATAGTAGAGTAATATTTGACAAAGTTCACATCAACCACATTTGGTCGGTCGCTTTTTACGCCTCCTACGTAAGCTACAAAGCATCTTCAGAGTCATGTGACCAGTTATTTAGTTTGATCGGAACGAGTTTCGGAGGGTTACCCTCTTCACTCAGAGAACCAACTATCTCTCCACTCCATTACATATATATTACATATGTGCGGTGAACTCAAGACACCCTGTGAGGTGACGGTGTAACCAAGTCTGGTTAACTATTTGTAAAACAGTTATTCACAAACAGCCAACTACTACAAAGTGCATAGAAATGCCTATGAGAAACATAGGGAATGACTGTCAAATGCACTTCAGCTTGGTGGAGGTTGCATGGCCAGTCCAAGCTGCTCAAAAGGTGGCAGCTGAAGAGCCAGTGGAAAGACACTACAGGTCCTACAGGGGGATAAATGGTATGTGCTTCCCCATTAAAGGTGGCCAAGCCCTCCTAAAAAAATGCAAGCTATCTGATCTTGGCAATGGCAGCAAAGATGGAGTAAGGCTGCCACACCTGGTGTGTGGTGGTGATCCAACAATCATTAGTCACACGCCTCCGAGGATGTTTTCTAGCTTACTTAGGAGCTGTGACCAGAAAAGCCGATGTGTCTTAAAGAACACTGTAGAACGATCGAGAACATGATTTTAGTGGGGTGTGTTTCATGGTCTCTTTACCAAAGTTGTGCCTGTTTTTGAATCTGGCAGGACCAACTTTAACTCCTCCTTCACATAATTTTACCTGTAAACTGGGTTTAGTTTGGTAGTTAATGTCGAGATGCAAAGCGGTAAAAGTAATGAATTTCAAACACTGAAAAACACAGAGCTTCAAAATCAGGAGTGTAAATACTCTGTGAGATCAAGTGACACATTGAATCCAGCCTTCTCACCAATTCCAGGTACACTGTTTTATATATGACCAACATGAAGGTCAAAGCTTGAGCTGAAAAAGGAAAGCTTCAATCACAGCAATGTCAGCCTCCTCTGTGCTGACTCCAGACTCCAGCTACATCAAAGTAGCATCCCACACCCTTAGAAGTACCAAGGAATCAAGTATCCATGAGAAAAAACGAAGCCTTTGAATATGTTTTTTAGTCAGCCAGACAGACATAACAAAGTCTGGTCTTTGACACCATAGTAAATCACTCTGGCCTTCAGCCTAACTGCTGCTGTGGTGTTTGGGGAATTTTTTTTTTTTTTACGTTTAAAAAATAAATAATTCCTCAAAGAGCAAAGGCTGTATAACTGTCCTTTCCTGAAGAAAAATATCTGTAGAATAGGTTACAGTAAGAGGCTACAGCTACTGTAATTCTCTTTGATGTCAAATAACATATAAATAAGGGTTTTATTTTGTGCGTCCTGAACATAGATGAGAGATGATGATGAAAATCACTCGTAGACCTGTCTCATACTCAGCAAGTAGTTTGTTAGATTATCATAAAAACAAAGGCAAAATCTAGTCTGGTTCTGTCCTGAGGTAGAAACATGACACTACAAGACTACAGAGGACCATTATAAGTAATACGCGGTCCTTTCTTCCAAGGAAGAATATATGAAAGAGGGAAGGGAAAAGTTTCCATTTAAAAAGAGTATATCAACAGCAAAGTGAGGACCTGAGCAATAAGTCTCAGTGAACTGACTGAAGTTTAATGCTATTACCAAATAACAAGGCACCAGGTTGGGATGGGTTTAATGCAGTATTATAAAGGATTCATGGATATTCTAGTTTCACTTCTAAAATATTATATATAATATTATTAGATAAATTATTAGCTAAAGTGTTTGCCTTCAGGTTCGATAATATTTTACCTTCACTTACTAATCCAGATCGGGCTGGATTTGTCACAGGAAGGTTCTCTTCTCATTATTACAGCATGTGTCCCTGTGCAGCTTAGAGGCCTTTGTTGTCTGTCTTGATGCTGAAAAGGCCTTTGACCGGCTAGAATGGCTATATCTGTTTTATACCCTCTCTCAGTTCGGTTATGGTTATATATCTGCTGTTATCACAAACAGTCTTAGTTCTAAAAACTCTGGTGTACGACGAGACACTAGACAAAGGATGCCTAATGAGTGCTCGATTATTTGTGCTAGTCATGGACTGGCCTCATCCATAAGATATGAATAAATAAAATCAGAGCTATTACCTTAGGAGGTCATCAGCATACAATTTCACTGTACACTGATGATGTTCTCATTTACCTGCACTCTCCAACATGTTCATTTCCCAGGCTGATTTAATTAATTGATGAATATGGTTACATACATTATGGTACATTCTGCAGCTATAAAATAATCTTCTTCAAAAGCAAGTTTACAATCAGTTTGCAATCATCAAGTTCATTTCAGCTAAGATTTATCTTGGAGTGGTTCATTGACGACCCAAGATCTACACGTATTGGCTGTGAAAGCGTACAGTTGAATAATATAGCTCTCAAAAATCTTCTCTAGCTTTACACTGCTGTTGCTGCAGAGATAACAAAAAACAGATCAGAAAATTAGAAGGAATTAGAGACTGTCTATCATTACTAACCAAGTCTGCCCTTAATGCTGCACTTATTCATTGGAAGGATACTTGGAAAAGCCCAAAGGCCCAAAAGAACTAAGGGAAAAAAGAGTATATATGACCATAATATCACATGCTGCATGCATAATTTCTTGAACTTACGCATCCTAATGTTTATTGTAGTATGTACATGATTTGGAAAGAACAAGTGAAGGTGCAGACAGTGACACAAGTTGACACAAAAAATGGTTTAAGAAATAAATCCCTTCTGCAGCAAACATGATTAATACATATGGGTAAATCAGATTCATATCCAATTATGTAGCTCAGCTTATATGAATGTATTTTCTCTACTGCTGGCCTGCTTACTTTAATATAAGGTTTTGCTTTTAAATTGTATTCATTGTTCCAAATAGTGTCCCACAAACTTAAATATAGCACAAAATCTTCTCCACCAGTATACAGTACACATTGCCCTTAGCCTCAGAGCTGCATCTTATCTCTCAGTCTGATGCCCAAAACTCTCTTGTCTCCATCTAACAAAAAAAAAATCTATTTCTGTAGTCCTGTCTCTGACACTGCCGCAACCTGAAGCAACTAAAAATGGCCTTCCTTTGACTAAAACCTGTGTGACTCTAGTCTGACCCCACTGCCTCCTCATTCCTTGTTTGCTGCTGCAGAGAATGCAAGATTTAAGACAGCGAGGAGAACAAATTTACTTCATATGGAGGCAGTGACTACATGTACATATGTGTTTTCTCTCTCTTTTTCTTTCACTCACAGAATAAATAAGCCCATGTTCCCTCTGGGATTAATAAAGTTTTTTGAATCTTGAATGTTCACAGACCTGATTGACTACATCTTTTCTGTGAACCACTGTATACACTTGAATATGAACCATCTGGGAGCAGATTGCAATTTCATCAATATTCACCGCTGTTGTCTTCCACGGCTAGAAAATGTTTAAAAAAATAGCATAAACACGAAACATTATGAACTTGAGTCTGTATCACACAACATGGCAAATGTTCAATTGTATGTTTTTACAGTGCTGTTTCCCGAATATTTTATTTTTTGCATATTTGCATTTTTTTTTTTGCATATTAAGATAACCAGAGTAAATACAAAATACAGTTTTTAAATGACAATTTCAATTATTAGCCTGAAGTATTTTTGACCCACTGTGGAGGAATTTTGGCCCACCCTTCCTTGCCGAATTTTTTTAAATTTAGCCATACTGGAGGGTTTTCAAGCATGAATGGCTTGT
Organism: Helostoma temminkii; assembly: GCA_900302695.1. Classification (NCBI taxonomy): domain Eukaryota; kingdom Metazoa; phylum Chordata; class Actinopteri; order Anabantiformes; family Helostomatidae; genus Helostoma; species Helostoma temminkii. Next base: position 25,451 of record OMLM01001944.1, on the reverse strand, counting down.
TTAATGTCATGCCACAGCATCTCAATCAGATTTAAATCAATCTAGACTTTTACTAGGGTATTTACTCCAAACCTTAATTATTACTATTATCTTTTTTTTTTTTGAGGCATTGAGGGGTGGACTTGCTGGTGTGTTTCAGATCATTGTCCTGCTGCATAACCTAAGTGCCCTTGAGCTTGAGGTCACAAACTGATGACCGGACATTCTCCTTCAGGGTTTTCTGGCGCAGAATTCACGGTTCCATTAATTATGGCAAGTTGTCCAGACCACCACACTACCACCACGTTGACTGCTGATATGATATTCTTTTTATGAAATGCTGTGTTAGCTTTACGCCAGATGTAGACACACACCTTCCAAAAACTATAACTTTTGCCTCATCAGTTTGCAGAATATAGGAAGTCTTTTGGAAAATGTTAGAAGAGCCTTTGTGGCCAGCAGTGGCTTTTCCTCTTTTACATTTGCATGAATGCCATTTTTCCCATTTTTTTTTTTTGTATTGTTGAATTACGAACACTGACCTAAACTGAGGCAAGTGAGGCCTGCAGTTCTTTAGATCTTGTTCTGGTTCTTGTATGACCTCTTGAATGAATCATCATTGTGCTATTGGAGTAATTTTGGTAGGCTGACCACTCCTGGGAAGGTTCACCACTGTTCAAAGTTTTCTCCATTTCTGGATCATGGCTCTCACTGTGGAGTCCCAGAGGGTGTCAGTCTGGAGCCCATTCCACACTGACATTATTTGTTATTTGCTATTTTTGAATTCCCTTAGATCATGGCGTGGTGTGTGGCTTTTTGAGATCTTTTAGCATGTTTCAATTTGTCAGACAGCTTCTATTTAAGTAATTTCTTGATTCAATTGGTCTTGTCGTAAATAGGCCTGAGTGTGGCAAGTGAAATTGAACTAAGCCTTTCAAAAAACATCAATTAATTAATTAATCACAGTTCATTCATGATTTAGCAAAAGGGAGCAATTTTCACAGTACTTTATGCTAGAATTACATAGTCTGCATAGTTTGATTTACTTATTTATTTTACTTTTAACAGAAACACATTGTGATAGAATGTTAATAAAATATACAACATTAAATATTTGTATGCACACATACTCTACTAATAAAAAGTTTGTGTAAACACACAAAGGAATTACCATGTTTTTCATGAAAGGACACATGTCTACAGCTGTGCTACCAACATTGCAAACAGGTTTTCTAATGATCAGTTACCCTATTAAATTAATAAACCTGAATTAGCAAACGTAACGTGCTATTGAAAGACAGTACTAATGTTTGCTGATCATAGGCCTCTGTACATTTACATAAATACTCCTTTAAAAACAGCTGTTTCCAGCTACAATAGATATTTACAGTATTAACACCTTCTACACTGTATTTCTGATCAATTCGATTTGATTAAATTGGCTTTTCTTTCAAAACTATAACAATTTCTATGTCCAAACTTTTTAGTGGTACTGTAGTGTCGTTGTTTTCTTGTTTGTGTATTGTGTGTAAAAGCTTCTTGATCTCAACTGAGGATCTTAAGATGGAGCATGTCAGATGCTGTATAGATTCTAAAGTCCTCTGAGACAAACCTGAATTTGGTTTTATAAATAAATTTGACAGGACCAGTCTGGACTTGTGTTGAATGACAAAGTAGGTTCGATGTCAGTGTATGTGTTTCTTTTTTGGCACATATCTGAAAGGAGGGTCTGTGTGTGTGTTGCAGGTGAGTGTCAGTGTGAGACAGGTTGTTGTGTGGATGTGTGCATTTCTCTTTGTCTCTGTGGAGTTTCAGCCTTCAACTTGAAGTTCTCCCAGTCGGCTAGGTCTTCCTTCGACAGAGGTGAGGCTGAAGCAATGAGGTCACTGTAGGACAGCAGTGTAAATGTAGTGGGAGGAGGAAGAGATGAAGGAAGAACCTAAGAAAGAGAAACATTTTCATTTTAAAGAGTGTAGCGTCTAAAAACGCTGCAACTATTGATTTGTTTCATTATTTCATTTATGCTTTTGACTGAAAATTGACAAATGCCTATTGCATGTTTGCAACACATGTAGAGACCAAATAACAATAAAACCAACGGCTGCAAGACATTTTAAATGAGAGCAAATGTTGAACATGCACATGTGTATATATGTGTCCTTACTGCAGAGCCTGGTCTGTCAGCTAGTCCAAGTGCTACGGCAACATGATGGTCAGCATCCAGCAGGCTCTCCTGGACATGCAAACAAAACACACTAAATAATCACTCAAACAACCCTGCATGCCTCAGTTTGTGTGTAATCTCTTGGAAAATATCTATGTTAATATCTACTGTAGTATCTACATCATTTTGAAGTAAACCAAGTGAAGGTGCACAGTGTTTACCAGGCACAAGTTGCTTCCTAAGCAAAAACGATGCCTCCATGTATTCACTGAAAAAAAACTTCATTGCCTAGGTTTAATAAATTCATCTCTTCTGCAGCAAATGTGATTATTACACATGGGGAAATCAGATTCATATCCAATTTTGCAGCTCTGCTTATATGAATGTATTTTTTCTACTGTTGGCCTCCTTAGTTTAATAAAAAACATGCTATTGTATTGTATTTTCATTCTGTATTCATATTTTAAAGGACATGTTTCTCAGCATGTCCACATTTGCTGTAAAGATGTTCTGTTGAGAAGGTGTTTTAAAACACAACCATTCAGGGGTTTTTGTTTTTGAACTATGTTCAATTCCACATACCGATGTGTCACATGTGCCTTTAATAATGGCATTATACACTTGGAGAGAAGAAGAATGTGTATATGTGGGAGTAACAGGTGGTGGTGTATGTGCAGTGAGAGGTTGGTTTCAAAATGGCAGAGAGAAATATATCAGGAGTTGTATTTAAATGTGAGTTTCTTTTAAAATAAAAACAGAAAGTACTAGCTTTGTTGTGTGTCTGTGTGTGGAGGCTGTGGAGTGAAATCAACAGAGGTCAGCAGGAAGTGATAAGTCTATAGTTTCTCTCTGGTCCACCCCGAGTTAGCCAGTATCAACAGCATTGCTGCTCATCTCATTCTTGTGCTCTCAGATTTCTAAGTATCTATTTGCATAGACAAATCTGAAAAATTATTTGACTTCTCAGGGGTACTGTAGTAATTTACTGAAAATAAATACTTATGCTGCTCTTAAGGACATACAAGGAGATGACAACTGTTGTTAATGCAGTCTGCCTTCACATTATATAGATTTATTTAATTAACATTTTAGATAATTAATTTATGTAGGACCTAAACATTTCTTTGAGTGTACAACACCATGTGTCAAACATGATGGAGGCAGTGTTATGGTATGGGCATGTATGGCTGCCAACAGAGCAGGCTCACTGTTGTTTACTGATGATGTGACTGAATTCTGAGGTGTATAGGACTATACTCTCTGCTCACATTCAGCCAAATGCTACAAACTGATAGGACAGTGCTTCACAAATGGCTGATGACCCTAGACATACTGCAAAAGCAACTCAGACTTTTTGAAGGCAAAAAAATCCTTCAATGACCAAGTCAGTCGCCTGATCTCAACCCAAAAAGCAGCTTTTCAGTTCCTGAAGACAAACCTAAAGGAAGAGAGACCCACAAATGAGCAGCGACTGAAGGTGACTGCAGTGAAGGCCTGGCAAAGCATTTCCAGAGATGTGATGTTGGTGGATTTTGATCCAAATATGAATAATTATGGTTATATTTACAATTCCGTCACTTTGCCCAAATACGTTTGAGCATTTTGGTGAAATATGGTTTATTATTTATGATGTAGATTGATATCATGGCTACAGCCAAATATTATTTTCATTATCAATTTTTCTTAACCTTTTTGTCAATAAAATGTCAGAAAGAAAATAACATGGCATCACAGATTCTCACAGTCCAAGGTGTCTTCATATATCTTGTTATGTTAAATTTACCATTACAGTACATAAAATGTAGAAAACAGTAAATAATAAAGTAAATAATAATTTTTAATAAACAATTTAAACATGAAAGTGACCCAAATGTGGAATTGGTTGTAATATTTAGCTGGGGATGGGGATTTTGTGAAGGTGTTTCATTCCACAAATGACCTAGTTTACATACAAAGAAGAGAGGAAATGTACAGTAACATAAGACTTTTCAAATAGGTGTTAACCCCTTTAGCAGTCACTTGTTAATCCTCTGTCACTGGGAATAGTGGTAAAAGTGAAAATAGCGAGAATAGGGAGAAAAAATTCCAAGGAGAAGAGAGGACAGAAGGCAGGTAAAGTACAATGAAGGTAGATGATTGGCAGAGAGAGCAGAAATATAAGTGGATCTTAGAGAAAACATCAAAAACAGAATGGGAGAATGAAGGTGAAGAAGGAAGACAAAGCAAACACAGCGTAAGAAGAGAGGAAATAAAACTAGAAATAGCAGGGGAGAGGAGTGATGGCAACAGATGATTCTTCTGCTCTGACAGGAGTGTGCACTTCTCTAATCTCTTGTCGTGGTGTAAGGTGGCTGGAGGGCCACTTGAGAGCCCCACTGTGTATTTCTCTACACGGCCACCTGTGATTCACTCTCCAGATGCTTTCAACAGGGCAGACGCTGGGGAGCTGAGCATGAAGGACCTTAGCCAAGTCCTTTGAACCACTGCTTTTAATCTCATTGATTTCCTAAAAGTCTGCTTCCAAATGTTTCTACGCATTTTGCTATTATGTCACAAGATCCACTGATCTGAAACAAATTTAAAAACAAAAGTGCAAATACCTTGAAGGTGGTGCTGCTAAAATCTATGCGTCATAATGCTAAATCTAAAATCTCTGTATTTGTATGTAAAATCATCATCTGGAATAACACAACACAGTTTTGAACAGAATTAAAGCTAAAATGTGAATAATGCCCGCTGCATCATAAACAAATAATCCCACTAGTAGGAACAGTCAATAAACATTTCGGCACAATGCTTTTTAAATCTGGCCACTGGTCAGTAGGAGAAAACACAGCAGACCTCTTCCAAACTGAAAACTGAGGTGAGTTTTCAGTTTCAAACATTGCACCTAATTAAACTTTTTGTAAATAAATATGATGCTGCTGTTTCTCTTTGAGAAGAATTTTCCTAAATCTAATGACTAAACCAATCTTCAGTCTTCAGCCTGTTTTCAATTCAAACTGTAATTTGACTGTATAAAGAAGGACAGTGTCTTTCTTCTTGGTAGGTAGTTTTTATTTTCGTCTTTACACCTGTCTTCAAACAGACTCACTTCAAACAGCCAGTCCTCTTGTTCTTCCTCATCTAGATGCATCTTGGTCTGGCGCAGCACCAGGCCCTGTGTGAGAGGTTCAGTCGACAGGTGAAACTCCACCCTCTGCAGGTTGAAGCCCAGTCCTGTGCCGATGGCTTTGATGAAGCTCTCCTTCAGTGCCTTGATGTAAAGGGAGGAAACCCAATAGGTTACCACCACGGGCACATTACAAATGTTTAGTTATTTCTGACAAAACTGAGGAGGACAGTCAGGCGGTGTGTGCTTCTTTGTGTGTGTTTTGTTTATTTTGGATCTTTTGCACAAAAACTTGTGACAGATGGAAAGCGATGCACACATGTGTAACAGTGTATGTATATAAAGGAGGGAGTTTGTGTGTGTGAATATGTGTTCCTAGCTAAAACCAGCACTGCTCTGCAGCCAGTGAGCCACAATAAGAGTATTACTAGGCTAATCGCCATGGCAACCGTTGAGCTCTGCCATTAGTCAACAGTGTGGTGATGATATCAGAGCTTGACGTCTCTGTGCCACCCTCTAAATCTCACATCTTTACTTAGCACCACCGTTGCTGTCGTTGCCCATCTGTGTGTGTTTGTGTGTGTGTGTGTGTGTGTGTGTGTGTGTGTGTGTGTCCGCAGGAAATCAAAAAAGGCAGCAGAGAAGGGATGAAGAAAAGACTATTGTGTGTCTGTGAGGACAAAACACAAGTAAGACAGAGTGTGACAAAAAGAAACATTCATATGTGCAAAATGTACAAATCTGTGTCTTAAAGAGCCTTGGCAGCGTTATTTTCTCTCTCCGTTTCCTTTACGCACACACGCGCACACACACACTTGTACACACACACACACACATGCACACTTGTACACACACCACTCTTCAAAAAGCAATACAAAGTGACGACAGGGTAGTATGGTTGTCGTGGTTACCCAGTGGCGGTAGAACGCGGAGAGCTGCTGGTGCTCCGAGCCAGCTGATTGGATAACAGTCCACTCATGTGGTGTAAACTGACGAGTCATGATGCGGAAAAACTCTGGCACGGAGCTGCTACCTGGAAGGAGGAAGAGAAGTGGCGTGAGGGTAGAAAGGAAAGGGAAGAGGAAATAGAAAAGGAAGATGGAGACAAAGATGGAGGGAAGTGAAGGAAGAAGCCAGCAAATGCTACATGCAAGTGTTTTTAGGACTGTTTCAAACACACTCCATTTCTTAGAAATACATCACAGAACCTAAGATTTGAATGTGGCTGTGTCACAAACATGTATTGATCTTACTATGGTAGCTATAACAGCTAAGACCAAGCCTAAGCCTAGAACATCCCTTTAAAATCCAGCCAAAACGTCCCCGTAACATCGACAGAACCAACTAAAATTTGTCCACACAAACATAAAGATACTCAAGCAGCTGTGGTCACAACCTTTTATCGACGTGACAACAGTGACACCTTGTGGTCAAGGTGGGATTACACAGGTACCAGTTGTACTTTACAATCTGTGCTTAGATTCTGTAGTTATAGACTGATCATCACTAAGAGATGGTTGAAAACACAGCTGTCGCTTTGTTGTTTGAACTTTAAGCTTTTGCCATTAGTTAGACAGCAGCACTATGATCACAAGCATGTTTGCTTTGTGTGCCTTTAATATCTAAAAGTCTACAGGAGACCTCAGCTCAGATTTCTATATAGACTGGAAACTAAAGATTTAAAGCTTGTTGTGAGAATCATTCTTTGCTTGTTATTGTTGTATCTATGTCACCAAATATGTGTGTCAACTACCGTTCAACCTGCTCAGTCATGCAGACTGTGCAAAGCATAACTGAGCTGGATTCTGCTGAACTGGAGCCAGATAAACTGTTCACACACTCAACTTTGCTTTTTCCCTTCAGACAACATTATGTCTGAAGGAAAAGGGAAAATTGAGTTTCACTGAACTGCCACTTCACACTGCTCTGCCTTGTGAGCCTGATCACTCATCTGTTGAACTACAGCATTTCTTTTTATGTTTGTAGTAACTTGTAATATCACTCAAAAACTGTAAAGGTGAATATTTGATAATTATAAATGAATTATACACTCATATGTGTGTATCTAGAAAGTATGATTGTTTTTATATATTCATCTGTTACCTGGCATGGTGGTCTTCATGATGTCCACTCCCACCTGCATCCCCTGCTCTGCAGCGAGCACAGCATAGTCTCCCTGGTGGGAGAGGTTGAAACTCCAGGCCTGACCCGAGTCCGAACTGACCTAACAACCGGCAAGAGAGGAGATCAGATATGATCAAATAATAAATATCCTCAATCATCTGACAAAAAACAGGAACTATTTGTCCTTTCTGATGAGCTGTGTGAGGCTCTGCTTTGACCTCATTACACAAACACAGAACAATGTGATTGAAAATACCCAGAAGATTTGAAAGTGGACTTCGGGCAATGCAGCATAGTTTCGGTGAGAGAAAGCACCGCACCATGAGGTCACCTGCTACCATTAATTTTATGGAAACAGTCTACATAAATATGACTTGTATTAACCTTCAGAGGTGAAGCCAGGTAAGGTTTCCCTCTGGGAGATCGCTCCAGTCTGATCTCTGACCAGGGGATCCCCATCCTCTCACAGACAAACCTCCTCAGCAACAGCCTGCCAGCCTGGGAGCGACAGGGACACAGGCTGGCACGTCTTATAATGAAGAGTGAAGAGAGGCATAATTTGGCAGTGACATAAGTTTGCGAGCAGCAAAGCAAAGACTCACCATGGCTGCTTTAGCATCTTTGGCGAACACGAACTGACCGATCCTGTCTTTCTCCTCCCTCTGAACACAGCGAGCAGCAAACAGCCAGTCGGAGCTGCTCGGTGTCCACGACCCACAGCGAAAAGCCCACCGGACAGACCCCATCTGCTCACCTCTGTCCCACCCTGTCATCTGTGCTCATCCACAACTTCAGGCTGTTCGCCACCTGCTAATGAGCCAACTCTATTCATTAGCTTGTAGGGTTTGACAGACGATAAAACTCTCACACATTCACAGTGGAAACACAAAGCAGCGGTAAAGTGATAAATGTTCACTAAACAATTCAAAACAATTCTATGTTTACATTTTGGTTGTGACAGATCTGCACATGCCCAAAAAAGAGTACGTCGAGGACCAATGTCGTCATAAGTGGGCGCGGTGGCGGACTGACCAATGGGAGCGATGGAAACAGTGCGCCAATGACGTTGCTTTCAAACGCTCACAGGAAAATGGTAAATATGTGTACATGGTGCGTGAAAGCCGCTTCAAAGAGCTAAAGTATAGTGACAGTTTTAACTCGACTGTGATGCGACATTTTAGAAAGAATCTGTGAAGCTCTCTGAAAATGGTGAATGTGTCGAACCTTAAAATACACCAGTTTACGTAAATCCTAAACAATAACTGAACCTCCTTTCCTCTGCAACTGTATGGACATGGTTGCCTTGTATTGCGTTATTTAACAAAACAAAACGAACAGACCAAATATACTTCTACTTTAGGGCACAATCTGTTATTCCAAATAATTCTCGACCCCCACCTAAAGCGTTTTAACACATCCAATCTTAGTATTGCCAATTTCCGAGTCGTCAGGGAAAGCGGCATTAAAATGACATTTCTACGATGTTATTTTCATTGCGGTAAAATTTTGCACATGAGGTGAGTTGTTTTCACAATATATTACAGATAGATGATGTTTTATTGGTAGTAGTGGAAGGATGTAATGCACAAGACTATATTTATGATTATGATCATGAAAAATGTTGGTTTTGTTAAGAAAGAATACTCCACAGCCTAATATTTCTCAGGATGGATCCAGGAGGGCATCACATAAAAGTATGAATTGCATATATAGTAGGTATTTTGTCCACATTTTGACTAACAGAATAAATGTGCGTGTCAAATTCACATGTCTCTATGTTTACTGATCTTATTCTGTATATTTTCGTAATTATCGAGTGTATTGCGTCTTGTCAAAGCCAAATACGATACTATTATTGGTAATGTGCAGATAACATGTGTTCACCTGCATCTTTTTCCTGACAAATGTCGTTTGTCATGAAAAAATATAAATTAATCAACTGTTAACAACAACAACAAACACACACACACACACACACACACACACACACACACACACACACACTCACACACACACACACAAACCATTTTTAATAAAGTTATGCCAGGCCTGGCACTGCCCTTCTGAAATATCCACTGATTTTTCAGGAAAAGACCTTGATGCCTTGATGGCAGCATATCTCTGAAATCCCAGTATACACCTGTGCGTTGATCACACCCTGATGCTGTATCACTGACGCACTCCATACCATCACAGCTGCTGACTATAAAACCTTTTGTTGTTCACAGTCTGGATGGTCTTTTGTCTGGTTTTCCCAAAAACAAGCTGAAAAGTGGACTCGTCTGACCACAGAACACATTTTCACTGTGTTTCATCCATATGACATGAGCTTGGGACAGAAAAACTCAGTGGCATTTCTACACAGAAATGATAATGATGTGTCCTTGTTGCATTTCTGGAAGCAGTGGCAGACTGTTAAGGGAGAACAGTTTCCAAGTATTCCAGAGCTCATGTGGCTTTATAGTCATCACAGTAGCATAGTGGTTTCTCATGCAGTTCTGCTCTAGGTCACGCACACTGAACAGTTTCCACCTTTTTTGCACTGAGATGAGAAAAGACCTAACATCTTTGCAAACCTTTGCTGAGAAATATCCTTTTCCTGTTTGAAAATTCTCTCACAAAGTTTTGTACAAAGTGGTGCCAAACTGTTTTCCAAAGACTGAGCTTTTGGTGGATGTTCCTTTTATTTCCTCACCTGTCACCAATTATCCTGCTGATATTAGAATCACTTAGACCTTGAATCCCAATCAGTTACTTGAGGTTTCAGGTTGTGATGCTTCTCTGCCTGTGTATGTTCATCACGCAGAGCCAGCCTCTAGAGTAACAGCTGGGATCAGTCCTCCAGGTGGAAAACTTCACAGTGACCACAGGAGCCATAGAGGAATTCCTCCCTGATAAAAACCGCTGGGCCTTTGAAGAAAAGCTGCACTGCTAGATGTGAACTAACTCTTGCAACAAACACCCACTTTTCTTCTCATCCCCAGACCGAGTCCCCCCAGTGCTCTGACCTGTGATCTGTCTGTCTCCCTTTCTCCATTATCCCTCTATTTTCTGATACTTTACTCAACCTATTTGTTCTTCTTTAGCTCCTCTCTCACCCCTCTGTCTTCTTGCTTGTTTTCCCCCAGTTATCTCTCCTCGTATCTGTTTTCTCTGTATTTCTGGGGTTTCTATCCCCTCCTTACTGCCAAGCTGGATTACCTGCAGGTGAAGCATCTAAAGAGGAAACGGAAGAGCAACTACAGTGTGAGAGAAACACAGACTCTTATCAGGGAGATTCACAAGAGGAGGGAGGTGTTATTCTCCAGACAGCAGGTGAAGATTTTCTCTTTTCTTTTGTACAATGATGGATTGAAACATCTATGGTGACAGGTATTAATGCACAACAATGTTAATAATATAGCCCATATGCAGATTTTATTATGTTTTACTGTTTCTATATGCATTATAGGCTTATCTTTTTCCTATTACCACTGAGGTATATACTTTACCTGCTTCTCATTTAAAGAAAAAAGTCTTAGAAGCTGACTAATAAGAAATGCAACACAAACCTTTTATTTTCTGTATCCAGTTAGCATTTGTTCCTTCTTGCCTTTGGTAACCTCGAAATGAAATGTGTGAAATTAGTATTTTCAGTTTATTCATCCAAGTCTAATACATTTATGTGTACTCGGGTTTCTGCTGTATGTGGTTAAGTCAACATCTCCATTTTCTCCACCAGAGAGCACTACTGCAGTTTTTTCAACTTCAAGGTGTGCTGCATACCTTTAACACTGTTTGCCAGTTTAGGGGTCCTTGTCTAAAATATTGATGTTTTGTGTGGGAAGAATTTAGTTGACTAATATTCATCATTATTGGATTATTTTAATCTAAACCAGTATTTTTATGTTTTCTTACTGTGCACATGACAATAAACACTTTGAATCATTGAATTTATACACAAAAAGATGCTTTGTTATGTTTTATGGAAAACTGCCCTCTATTTTTAGAGGAGCCTGGTCACACTATTTTACAGTGACCTTCCTCATTTAATACACCACTGTAATTGTTGGTTCTTGACTCTGTGTGTATAAATAGAACACGGCCATTAATGAGCTGAAGAGACAGGCATGGGAGGAAGTGGCACGAGGGGTCAATGCACTGGGGGAAGGCGAGCTACGAACCGCAGCAGAGGTCTGTTTTTTTCTCTGTTCAAGTTACACATCAAATATACAAACTGTATCTACTAAAAGTTCATCTCCTCTTATCTTTTACCTGCTGACTCCTCAACTTTTCCGTCTCTCTCACAGGTAAAGCGCCGCTACCTGGACTGGCGTGCACTGATGAAGAGAAAACAGTTTCAGGCTGAGCTCTCTCTCTCCTCCTCTTCATCCTCCTCTTTCGCCCTGAAGACTGAGTATGATCAGTCCTCCCCTGAGCATGAGGCAGCTTTTCTGGGATCTGGCTGTGACCAACTGCTTGACCTCTCAGGCCTCCCAAAGGACTATCACTGTGACTGGCCAGAGCTGGGGGCTCTCAGTGAGCTGAGCAGTCAGGCCACCACGGCACCACCGGGTGTGAAGATGGAAGACGATGTCAGTGAATATAGAGTAAGAAACAGAAACTCATCATCAACAGTGTTGTGCTACGGTACTGCCTGTGTGTGTACAAAAAAGACAGAAGGTTTATTCTTACACATCAGATTCACTATATACATGAGGAATTCTGATTAAACCTTAGAGCTCATTAAATACACTTACATATGAATGAAAACACAATTTTGCTAAAAAACCTTCATGCAACGTTGAAGACAGTTGTGTTAAGGGAATACAGAAAGACTACAGTGTATTGATGAGCTATCAGGGTAATTAGCTTAATTAATATCCTAATGAGCTGAGGTAGTTATGTTTAATATAACACATTATGTAGCTCGAGTGGCTCTTGTTAATTTGTTCTTTTGAGCTCATATAGATACATTAGGTAGAGATCAAGTTAAATTAAGGTATTATGGTAATTAATAGGATTTAATTTAACCAAGACATTTAAATGTTAAATGTTTTTTGATTGCATTGAGATCTTTAGGCTCTAGTATGAGTCAAGCTCTAAAAATACTCAAATGCACCTTTTTTCATCTTTCATAATTTTGTCAGATTTTGGTAAGCACCTTCCAGAGCCAAATTTTAAAACCTATTATCACGGCCTGAATAGTTGTACTTGGCATGAACTTCACATATAACACCGATGCAGTGATTTCACTCTCTCTCTCTCTCTCTCTCTCTCTTTAGCTGGATGGTGATGGAGATGTGGGAGATGGAGAAGGAGAAATAGATGAAGATGATATCCCTTCCATCCTCAGTGACATCGAGTCGCGAGGCGAAGAGCATATTGGTGATGTTTATTCCCACAATGACTTGGGCATGATGGGCTCTTCCAAGGCTTCGACTTCCACCTCCAACAGAGAACCTCCTCTGGCTTGTGCCCTGAAGGGAATCGCAGCTCCTGTTCTGGGTGGACTCAGTCATGAGAACATGGGAGCAGGTATTCTGCTTGCTGTTGAGAAGCAGAGATTGGAGCTGGAAAAGCAACGTCTGGCTGTGGAAACTGAACGCTTGGCTGTGGAGAAAGAGCGGCTGGTGGTAGAGAAGGAGCGACTTCGTCAGATGGAGGTAGAAAGGGAAAGGCTGCAGCTAGAGAGAGAGAGGTTACAAGTGGAGAGAGAGAGGGTTAGGTTTTTGCTCCTTAACCAATCAGAACACGTCGACCTGCACAACACGACTCCACAACAAGGCCCGCTGTCATCTTCCATGTCTTGTTTATCTTCTCACGAAGGACAGAGGGAGAGAGAAAAGGAAGGTAAAGTGTGGATGACAGTGGTAGATCTGGAAACAGAAAGGCTAAAACTGGAGAAGGAAAGACTGCTGCTGGAGAAGGAGAGGCTGCAGTTCTTTAAATTTGAGGCTGGAAGACTGCAGATTGAGAGAGAGCGTCTTCAAGTGGAGAAAGAGAGAATGCAGCTGCACAAAGATCATCAGAGCCACTGAACAAGAGACTGACAATATACAGAAAGAAGACATGGAAGATAATAAACAAATACAATTCTTCCAGATTGATTTTAATACTGTAATGTTTGAATCAGGAACTGTGCTGCAGTTATGAAATTTGTGCATAAAGTAGTGCCTTATGAGGTCTTCTTAAAAATGTGGCATACATGATGAAATGTGTCTGGCACACACAGGATTTCATTTAACATATTTGATGTGAGCAGATGCACAAAGTGTATATTATAATCATGTAACACATCATTACTAGTGTGGAAATGTTTAATGATCATGGAATCATGATGTCTTACTCTGCATTTATACACCAGTGCATAAGTCAGTGCAGATGGATACTGCATGAGTTCCTCCCTGTAGTTTATATTTTAGCTTCTGATAGTAAAACTGTCATTTCTATAGAAAGCCTATCTTTCTGTAAAGTGCGTGTATTAATATGCTATTTGTGATATTGTACATGTAACATTGTACCTTTATTCAGTAATTTTAAAAGTTTCACCTTTGCTATGTTTTTACAGCAGAAATGTTTTCATGTTGATTGTCATAATATGTACAGTACATGTCTCAGCATGACAATGACACAGTGCAAACTCTACCAAGACCCTGAAAGTTAAGCAGTTTATTTAGCCGTCAGTCCCAGACTTTTGCTACTGTGACATATTAAAAGTGTCTTAATGATAAATGGTACACTTGTATTAAGATTTTCTGTTTTTACAAGTAGCCTTTGTGTACATGAACCTGTGCTGATCAACTACTGGATGCTTGGTTTACATGTTTCCTTTCTGCTTTCTACTGTTAAGCTGTGAAATAAAACTAAAATATCAAAACAATATCTTTAAAAAGTTAAATATCTCATATGGCTACGTTTTCATCATCATTTACTGTACAGTGTTCCTGGCTTCATCTGCCTTTATCATACATGTCTTACCTATAATACCATACAATCCTATTTTAATATTTTTCAGTTAATTAAAAAAGCTCTAGGCCTGAAATGCATGTATAGTATGTATGTGGCTCTATGTTACTAAATGTGGCTTCCAACTGCTGTTTGTTATACAGTGTGGTTGCATCTCAGATATGGCACATCTGACCAGAGGTGGGAAAATACTGTGTGTAGTTTATTATTTTAAAACCACACACTCACTCCTACTTTACTTTGTAAAGCAGTAAATTCAAAAAATTCAAACCTTTAATGTTAAGTTTCAGCAATTTACAGAGAGAAATGAGAGAAGAAAAAGTGTAAAGAGCATAATGTGCTGAGACAGTTTCCAGTTACCTTAGAAATTATTTTTAGATTTTCATTTTACTAACAGTTTTCTTTTTGAAGTTTAGACAGGAAAGAAATATATCAAAAAACATTTTCTGTTCTGTGTGGAAGTTAATTATAATATTGATGAAATTCACACCAGTGCTTAGGCCTTAAAAATGTAGCTGTGAGTCACCTTCACAGGAGTATACAGCTTAAAACAAAAGTGAGAACATTCCTGTTGTTAAATGAATTTGCTTAAGGTGAGGTGAGGTGTAGGATTAGGGTTACATCTTATGTATATTTATTACATAAGTATACTTATCTTATGTTTTATTTTAGATAAACTACATTGAAAATATGTGCCTCAAAGCAATTAAGGCTTAAAAAATAAAATTGTTAAAGAACCTGTGAGCAGCACAGCTTTCTCAGTTTTGGTCTGGTTGTAACATGGCTCAGCATGATATGAAATTACCTGAAAGATAAACAAACTAGATTGATAAAGTTGGGATAGCGACATCAGAATCCTACTGAGCATCACAGGACAAAACTGAACACATTAGTAGTAGTGGTTAGGAGATTTAGGAAGTACTACCAATAAAAGAGGACACAGTGACCATCCTAAAAAAAAATCACTCTTAGCACAGCATTACATTGAAAAACAGATGGGCAAGTGCTTTTGAGACAAGTGCAAAACATCCAAAGCCGCAATTTGTGGATTTATTTGTAGAAACAAGTGTTATAATGTCTGAAGAAGACGAGGAAGGAAATAATTACTCTAAAAATTACACAAAACAGCAGGATTAAACTTTGTGAGTGAACATAAAAACAATACAGTATAGCAGAATGTTCTTTAAACCAGATGACATTTAATTAAATGAGTTTGCATCGGAACGGCCCAGCACGTTTAGCATGGACCTTGCCAGGATGACCATAGTGACTGTGCCAAGGTTGAAGTGTGTTGATATGAACCT
>OMLM01001941.1:9541-51490 GCA_900302695.1 Helostoma temminkii | reverse complement strand
GGGGGGGGAGAAAGCGAGAGAGACAACTACAGTAGAGAAGACACAAAGTTGATAACAGGCAGTGGTGACAAATGAGTTGATGGAGAAAGAAGGAGGAGCTCAGTGTGTCGAAGGGAAGTCCCCCAGCAGTCTAAATCTATAGCAGCATAACTAAGAGCTGGTTCAGAGGTCGCTGAGCCAGCTCTAACTATAAGCTTTATCAAAATGAAAGTGTCTGCTTCCCGAACCTGAACTGGGAGCTGGTTCCACAGGAGAGGAGCTTGATAGCTAAAGGCTCTGCCTCCCATTCTACATTTGGAAACTCTGGGAACCACAAGTAGACCTGCACTCTGAGAGCGAAGTGTTCTGCTGGGATGATATGTTACTATGAGGTCTTTAAGATATGAAGGGGCTTGATCATTAAGTGCTTTATATGTGAGAAGAATTTTAAATTCTATCCTGGATTTTACAGGGAGCCAATGGAGGGAAGCTAATGTAGGAGAAATATGATCTCCTTGTACTAATTCCAGTCAGAACTCTGGCTGCAGCATTTTGGATCAGCTGGAGGCTTTTTTACCACAACCATGCTGGTATTCAGTACAACAGTGTAATATTGCTTTTATACAGTTCTACAAATGGTATTTATTAGTAAACAGTAATAAATGACACCATATTATGATTTTGTGTTCATTTAATCATTTATTTGGCTCCACAAATAAAAGTAGAACCAAAACACTACACTTGACTGTTGCTAAGACTCACTAACAATGAGCAAATTCCTTCACACTAGTTTAACCCTTGTGCCCTCCTTGTTGCCCATCCCTTAAAAGATGCCCCTTTTTACCCCTAAATTGATTAGTGTGTGTTTACATGTTCACACACAGACACACACCCACCCTCAGCCACACAGACAAAAATCACTCTTAGTGCCCCCTGGTAGTCACACGCCTCTTTCATGCTTCGGCCTACAATGGGAAAACAGTTGAATATGGTGGAATATAGTAAAAATATGAAATCACTACTTTTCTTCAAAATGAAATGCTGACATTACAGAATGCATGGTTTTATACTGTAATGAGAATGAGATTAAAACATGTGGTTTTCATGGAACCCAGTAGGGCATTTTAAGGGAGTATCTGGTACTATATATATAATACTACTGCAATCAAAAAAGTTTCATTGCTAATGTTTGACACATACAAGATTAATCACCACCAAAGTTCCAAAGTTACCAGAGTTTATTATAGGAAAAATAATGTAAATAATTAAGCTGCCATTTAAAGGGTTGAAAGCCTGATTCTTATTTAATGTTAGTTTTGAGCAAGTTAGAAGTTGTTTATGAAAAAAAATATTAATGTATGATGATTTAATAGCAGTTTTTTGGGTGTGTACATTTTTTGGCCACAAAGGTGTCCAGAGGGTGCAAAATGAATCAAAAGAGTATAAATGACATGTAAGAGTAAACTACACTGGATTTCAAAAATGTATAAATAGAAAATTCACGTCACAAGTTGTAACACAGCCAAAATTATCATCAAAAAAAAAAAAAGTTAAGAAAAATGTACAAAAATGCTACAGGGGGCTATTATGATTCTTTCTTATTTACCTGTATGTGTTTTCACTTATCGTGCAACTAGAGAAAAAGGTGTCTGTTGAAAGTCCCTGTCGTGGCATGTGTGATTCTGATAAGTTTAGAGCTTGATCTGACAGCACAATGCTCCATCGTTTCCTGCTCTCAGTGGATGGTCTCCAGTTCAGCATAGTGTAGCATTTAGCTTGCGCTGCACTAATTTAAAGACATGAGCCAATTTTTGAATCATTTTATCTTCAAAATCTCATTTCAAAAAGTTGGAAGCATTTACTGATACTGATATTTTTAAAGCAGTTCCTGAGATGTCTTGCTGGAAACCTGAATTTAAAAATAAATGCTTCTTTTACAAAGTTACAATTGTGTCATGAGCATGAAGCAAATAAATTTATCATCATAGCGCAGAAGCCAGCAACAGGTGCACTATTTGAAATTTACCCTCTGTAATCGTAATTATAATAATCTTCCTCTCCGGCTAAAACAATGATTAGAATAATGGTAATAATGATCATGATGGAACCCAGGACTGTAGCCCAGATGTTGAGGCAACGGGCAGTTGAGCCATAATGTCGGGCACCATTCATATCTCCAGCCAACTTGCGGTCTCTTGCCTGGAAAGACCAAATTACATTAATTTTAATATATTGTAAGAATTATGGTCTTTATCAAGGGACTTGAAAGTGCAACTATAGGTTTAATCTTATAATCTTGTGCAAAAGATAGATGCAAATGTTATTACTCCCTTTTCCCTGCATTCCTCCTTTCCCATGTAGTTTTCTTTGTATAATCATTTTAGCTCTGACTCTGAATATTTTATATAATTTATCATTTTATGTTTTGTGTATTTCACTGTTTCATTAATTTACACAATTTTTAAGCCTTTTAAAATCTGAAATCTTCCCATCTTAGATAGGAATTCTCCTCATCTGCCAGTTTTCCTTCTAACTTCGGTCTGTGTCTTACTAAAAGCTGGTACGACTTAACATTTAACTTTTACATTGCATGAATGTGTTAAAACTCTTTTTCTTTCTGTTTAAACAGGCAATAAATGAAAACATAATTAATCTAATTCAGAGGCAGTGCACATGAACTCACCTTGACAGAATAGATGAGAGCAGCCAGTCCAAGGCAGAAGGGGTTCAAGTACACAAAGCAGCAGAGGGACCAGATGATGTGGTCTTTTGGGGGCTCGCTGGTGACATTCACAGTGGTGTACTGAGCCACTGAAGGTACCTCATACCTTACAGTTTGCAATAGGACACTCACAGCTGGATAAGGTATAGGATTCATTGCTTCGAGCTCTGCAGGAGTTTGAAGTGGAGAAACGTGTGTGACTTAAATGGGCCACTAAAGCCATGGTTTCCTTTTTAATGTTTTTTTGTGTTAGCCCATGTCTATTTTTCCACCAAAAGCAAGTTGACAGCATGTCGACCACATGTCAAAGACCACACATTGTGGCCTGTGTGTGTGGTCTTCGTGTGTGTAAAAAATACATGTTAACAAGCAAGACTACCTTGTTAACATGTATTTTTCACAGCTAATGACACAAGACCAGCTATTAGAATATGTCCAAGTTTAAAGCAGTTATTTACAGGTGCTTTGGATAAATTAGAAAGCAAACATGTTGAACCCCCCACTGTAAATTAGATTTATAGGTAAAATATACAATTCTTTATTTGGTGATAAAATCAGACAAGAGGAATTTAAATAACTACTGCAGACTTAAAATTATTTGACCTTGATGACAGGCATCTTCAGTACTTAGTAAAGCACTATTTTTAAATACCTTCACAGCAAACATTTATACATGCCATTCATTTAGATCAATGAATCACCAAACAAAGCATGCAACTGGATTAATTCATTTGTTTGACAGGGAAATTATTTAATATGTAAACTTTAAAAGTTAGTTGTTCAGTTATTTGTTCTTATAGAAACACTTTAAGGGGCTTTCCTTTTCATTCCTGACTCTCATGGGCTGACACCAATGTGTTGCACCCCACTGTGCCACATCACTGTGGTATAACCTCACTACAGTGTAGCTGTAGCATAAAGCTTTACCCTTTGCACCTTTGCACAAAGCCACAGGAGGTTGTGTGGCTTTTAACTATCGATACTGAAAGTGGGTTAGCATGGAGAAAAAATAAAACAGTGTTTGATTGTAAATTTATATTGTATTGGTATTGTATCAGTTCAACAATGTTTTGTTCTCTGTATGACACTATGTACAAAAGTAAAATTTATCCCCCAAGAAAAATAGCAGTCTGTGAGGATAGGGCTGATTGTAACCACTGTAAGAAAGGTGGTTAATCTATTATACATAGATCAGTACTTTATTAGTTACTTTTACTTACTTTTTACTTTATTAGTAAAAGTAACTAGTAACTAATGCTGGAAATTACATGGAGTTTAGTAAAAGTACATTATTTTCCCCTGAATGTAGTAGACTGTAATTTACTAAAAGTTACATGGAAATTTCCACTCATACGCCACCACTGCCTGTTATTAACTCTGTGTCTTCTCTCTCCTGTAGTTGTGCCTCTCTCTCTCTCTCTCTCTCCCCCTCTCCCTCTCCCTCTCCATCTCTTTTTAATTGAAACTGCAAAATCTGTATTGATCATAAAAAGTATTTATGTTTGACATACTGATGGTTCATTCACCTCATTAATTATGATACACTGCTCTGCAATTATAGAGAAGTACATGCAAGTTCAAGCGGCTGTTTCAGTCAGTATCAGTACTGGCGATACTGGCTCTGTATTAACTTGGAATCGGATCGATTTCATATTTGCGGGTATTGCACAACATTACTCCTCACACTGCAACTGCGCAATTTAAACAGCAGCAACCATCGCACCTTTTGCAGAATCTGCCTAATGCCCTCTTCTCATTGCTGATGTATGTGAAACATTGCCTGAATGGTGACTTAAAGTTGACGTTTTGTAACATCGGTTGGTCAAAGGCACAGAACTATACATTTTCAATTTGAGCAGCTTATTTCACCTTTATTAAATTCGACCCACGTATACAATTTTAGCCCATTAACCTGAAATTGTCTTTGGACTGCTGCCTCATTTTCGTGAAGTTACTGTTACTGTACCTGTCTGAGGTTCCTGAGGAGTAATGTTGTTAACTGCTGGAGAAGGCACCCTTTAAACCTAAGACAGCTCCAGGCCAGTTTCATTAGTTTTTCTTTTAAAAATCTTCTGTTGATCCCCAATTCAAAATCAATGTCTGATTTTCATTAGTAAATTTTTAGTAAAAGTGTATATATTATCACTTATGTCAGTTTCACATTATTTCAGTGAGAATCTTTTAGTGAGTTTTTGTTCGCATTTGTACATAGGTGTCATGGCATGTAGGGCTCTGAAAACAATTACAATTACCTTGAACTGAATTTAATTGGGAGCCAGTGTCACTAGTGTTTGGATCTGTGTCACTCGTTTCCTTCCCATAGATAATCATCTCCATCTCATTCTGAGACACCATGGTCCTGTAATATTCCGCAACTGGAAAAAGCATGAATAAGTCAAACCTTTCACATATTGGTCCAGAGTCAGAGCCTGATCTGGCTGAGAATTTTCCAGATGAGGAAAAGGAACCAAGATTAGTCTGTACCTTTGAAGCAAGGTTGGCAGGAACACAAATAAGGAAATCAGTTTTATCATTATTGAGTTGTAAAAAGTTATCCAAAGGCCATCCAGTTTTTAACAGAGTTTATGCAGTTGTGTAAAATGGATAGTTCTGCTAGATTTTTACAGTCAAAAGACATATATTCAGTATAACTGAATATCATCTGCATAGTATTGATCAGGTACACCTTTGAAACTTCTTATTATGTGCCCGACTGGAAGCATGTACAATGAAAACAAGATGGGGCCCAGTACAGATCCTTGTGGGACACCATTTGACTGAGGTCCACACGAAGAGGCATATTTACTACAATTAACTGTGAATGTTAATGTCAGAGAGGTAGAATGAGAACCACTGCAGGGCTGAGAGCAGCCTGACCAAAGCAGAAAGGGTTTGTGTAGACAAAGCAGCTAAGGGCCATTCCAGTGGTTGCTGCAAGACTGTGTGCAACAACTAGAGTCACTATTTGTGCTGACTTCTTTTTGACTATTTTAGGCTTAGCATGTCTGTTTTTTTCCACCATGTGAAATTGAAGCCACCAAATCACAGCTACAAGAGCATCCATCTTCAAGAGGGTGGGACATTAGCCCATGGGACCTTCCCACAATCTCCTGACACAAGTCACAAGTCTTGAGGCTAAAGATAGGTAAAGTTAGTGGGAGAAGAAGCTGCAGTGGAATAGACGGACTGGCTTCTTATAATGAGTCAGTACAGTTAGTTGGTTATTTAGTCTCATAAATTAAAGACAAGTCACTCATGATAAGTTTGGTTATAGTTAGCTAGCACTTGTTGCTGTACTCATTCATTATAATTTATACCTGAATTAGCAAGATTATTGACCCCACATTAAACAAATTAAACTGATTTATGTGGGAAATGTAAAAATGAAAGTCATTATTTCCACCACATTTTTGTAAGTTTATATTCATTAATGATTACGAATTACTTTTACTATCATGTAGTCTGTAAATGGTATTTGAATCTATGTGGTAAATTATTGTTAAAATGTGGTAAAATACAGTATATTTATTCAGGAACAATTACTACACCCAGTACACTAAATGTGTAAATATAATATTAAAATATTGTATAATATCCCCAACGACCGAATGGATTTATTGTCAAATGAAAATTGCTTAGCCGCAGGCCTCGCTGGTAATCAGAATTTATTAAGGTTTGAGTTTGCGTCAGAAAGCCGTTAAGCAAACACAGATCAGCTCTGTAGGACTTTAAACACAAGAAATATGTATTTCATTTGAGAGCATAAAACGGAGAACTACAAGTTTTACCAAAGCACAGCAGCAGGCATCTCCAACACTGTCTTACATTTATCATCTGTAGTTGTAGCCATAAGTGTAGCTGGACAAGGTAGCAAACACAGCAATGATTGTAATAATGAATATAAGGAATCCGATAGAAGCAATAATGGTTGATGC
This sequence comes from Helostoma temminkii, assembly GCA_900302695.1. Taxonomy (NCBI): domain Eukaryota; kingdom Metazoa; phylum Chordata; class Actinopteri; order Anabantiformes; family Helostomatidae; genus Helostoma; species Helostoma temminkii. The sequence goes on along the minus strand of OMLM01001941.1, from coordinate 44,854 downwards.
AATGTTAAGATTGCGAGCAGTGGAGCCATAACTCTGGGCAGCTTGCAGGTCTCCAGCCACCTTCCGGTCTCTGGACTAAAAAGACAGAAGCACATCTCATTGTCATTCTTGTTTCTGTATGTTTTCTATATCACTACAACTTGTATATATTATATATTATATATTCATTTGGAGCAGCACGGTGGTGTACTGGTTAGCACAGCAAGAAGGTCCTGGGTTCAATTCATGGTTCGGCCAGGGTCTTTCTGTGTGGAGACTCTAAATTGCCCATAGGTGAGAATATGAATGTTTGTTTTTGTGTATATGTGGCCCTGCAATGGACTGGCGACCTGTCCAGGGTGTACCCCGCCTCTTGTGCATAGGATAGTTGGGATAGGGTTTTGGTTCAAGGTTTTGCCTTGCCTTTTCACTGACTGCGCCGGAACAATTTATGATAGTGTTTTAGCATTGGCTGCACTATGTAAGATGGTTTTGAAAATAGCTATATGATACAAGCCTTGTGAAAAGTGTAGTTAAATTAATGTTATGTTGTGTTATATAGATATTTCCTGCTGCTTCTGGAGAATTAGGCTAAATCCTTCGTGAATAATCCTGGCTGGTGATTGTGTCACTGTTTTATTATTTGCACAAATCAATTTATGAGACATCTGTCAGATATTCTGAAAGAGAATATCAACTGTTATTGTACAACGGTTATTTCTGGTGCTTATCTAAACACATTTTTAATAACTGTGTTTGCCAAACAGCTGTTGCATTTCTTTACCTCAAAGTTACCTGGAACAGGGATTTGATTTCACCTCTTGAACACTTTGCTGACTGGTCACTTTTAGGTTGAGATAGAGATGCACCAGAAACAAAACCTGAACCTGAATCTTAACCAAGTAACAAGTTTCTATATACTGCCAATCAGCTATTGTATTTCTTTCCCTCAGAATTACCTTAAAGTTGAATTTCATATCACCTCTTTATCACTTTGCTGAGCTTCAGGTTCAGAAACAGGTCTTCACAGAACTGGAAGTACAGTGGAAACAACTCTTTTTGTTGTAGACAAGGTCTAAAATGCACTTTGTGGTGGTGGTGGGTCTTTCTGTCTGACATGTCCTTTACACTTAAATATATAAAAACAGATGATATCTCAATCATATAATTGACTAGAAATTATAAATGGTTGCATATAAACTCACCTTGATAGAAAAGATGAGCGCTGCCAGTCCAAGGCAGAAAGGGTTTGAGTAGACAAAGCAGCAGAGGGACCAGATGATGTGGTCACTTGGGGGCTGAGTGTTGACGTTCACAGTGGTATACTGAACCAGTGCTGGTCCTTCAGGTTGTCCAGGGTCCCCTCCCTGTAATGGGATAGACTCGACAGGTTGATGTGCAGGATTCATCACTGTCTCTACCAAGTTTGGTGTGGAGAGGTGTGAAGAAATTAAGTTTCATTGCAGCTGTTTCCTTTTAAAGGGTTAGCAGACAAAAACAACCTGAGCTAATTTTGTTTGTCTCCTCCCACTATGGTTTACTTCACTGAGTTTCCTGTACGGAATCATACATATCATACATATTCTGACATAGGGAGAACATGCAAACTTCACACAAGCAACCATTTGACCCACGGAATTGAACCTGTTCTAGGTTCTAGTTTCAAATGCCCTGACCAAATTCCTCTAAGCTAACAGATGCCTTCCATTATGAGACAATGGACATGAAGCCTGCTACAGCACACGGAAAATAAGATAAATTAATATTACATTTAAAGAGCCAAGCCTTAACTTTAATTTGAGTAGCTTTATAACTACATGGCTGCAATGAGTAAATGACCAGTGTTCACATCTTTCAAATTCTATACAGCCAAAGTGTAAAATAGACTTAACACTAAAATTTTAAATCTTGAGATTCAGAATCAATGCTATGTGATCCTATGTAAACCATCGTGCAACTAGAGTAAAAGGTCTCTGTGGTGGCATGTTGGATTCTGACAGGTTAACAGCTTTAGTCTGACAGTACACTGCTCAGCACTCGGGGAATATGTCCCAATTTTACCTTCAAAATCTAATTTTAAAAAATTTGAGGCATTTATTGAAATTGATTTAATTCCTGAGATGTCTTGATGGAAACCTGAAAGTTACAAATAGTGTCATGAGCATGAAGCAAATAAATGTATCATCAAAGCACAGAAGCCAGCAACAGACGCACTATTTGAAATTTACCATCTGTAATTGTAATTATGGTGGTAGTCTTCTGTGTTCAGGACAACTATGCCCCGCAAGGTGTCCCCCGCAAGTCTGCTCAGTGATAGTACAACCTATGAGGCCCTTAGGAGGGACCCTACCAGCAGCTATAGGAAGAAGATCATAGACCGTCTACTGTAAGTAGAGAAGGACAATGTCATTGACCGATCCTTATACTACCACCTGTACCCTGGTGAAGTTACATTATGTATTTATGGACTAAAATACATATGTGCCTTACTAGACCCCTGCTTCAATACTACTTATTTAAAGTATAACAAGGCTTTTTACAGGCAAAAGCACGTCTGTGCTATGGGTTCACCTGTGTCCCCAATTGTGGCCAATCTCTACATGGAAGAAGTAGAGAGCAGAGCCCTGGGTTCTTTTCCAGGGATTACACCCAGTCAATGGTGTTAGTATGTGGACGATACCTGGGTCAAAATTAAAACACAGGAGGTGGAAAATTTCATTAATCAACAAATTAACGCTGTGGACGACAACATTAAGTTCACTCGGGGAGGATGTCACAGGGAAATACCTGCCTGTTTTGTGTACTTTACTGAAATCTTGGATATGAATTCTCATCCTTCAGTTGTCCTTCTTAGTTTGGTTTACGTCCTACTGAAAGCTGGTAAAGCCTTCACATTATCGTTTACGGTGCAAGAATATGTTAAAAGTTTTTTTCTGTTTAAATAGGCAATAAATGAGCACATGATTAATGTATTTCAGAGCCAGTGAATATAAACTCACCTTGATAGAATAGATAAGAGCAGCCAGTCCAAGACAGAAAGGGTTCGAGTACACAAAGCAGCAGAGGGACCAGATGATGTGGTCTTTGGGGGGCTTGCTGGTGACTTTCACAGTGGTATACCTCATACACACACTGTGGTCTTTGTGTGTAAAAAAATACATGTTAACAAGCAAAGACTACCTTGTTAACATGTTTGCTGTTATGACCTGCTGCAAATGTGATGATGGCCACTCTAAAACCTTCCAGGACTCGTTGTGCTACCAAGCCTTGGTGGACTTTAAGGTTTGCATTGGATCATTGTCCTGTTGGAAGGTCTGGTGACATACGAATGATGTTTTCGCTGAAGACCTTACTTAGTTGCAGGTGTACTTGCTCTTATGAGGGACTCTATTCAGGTGGACACAATGTAGTAGTTATTAAAAGTTGCATTTTGTGCTGAATTTGAAGGAACCATGTCCACAGCCACGGATTCCAACTCATATTTCCTGTCAATGAGAAAAGGTAATGCTTTTTTGTATTAACTGCTTAAACAAGAGTAGAAACTTTATGCAATTCGTTTTCTGTACCAGACTGCACACAATGACAGCTATTAAAAATCTAACAGAGCAAATCATCATTTGGTACAAAAAAGTCTAACAAATTGGAAGGTAGGAAAATAACCATGTTGAAACTTGTTCTAAACAAGAAGGTTTGGCTTCATAATGTGTTCAAAAGATTCATGAAGATACAAACCTGATATAAAAAAAAGTAGAAGAACAGGAGACAAATAAAAACTACTGATAAGTTTTGATTGCAGATTAATTTATACAGGCACTAAATACAGGTTTAATTTTTAAGTTCCACAACTTTGATTATTAATTGTAAAAAACATTCATTCAGATCAATAACATTTCAGAGTTGACAGATTCCCAGCAGTAGCAGGTTACATGCACAGTCAAACTGGACAGTGATATTTTGATCAACACATTTACATCATCCTCAGGATCTTCGAGGGCTTTTGACAGAACATAAATTAAAATGTTATTTTTAAACTGTCAGGCTTTGCATGTTGTAGATTCTGTACAAAAAAAGGCACCAAAGAACGTTTTAGTTATGTCGAAAGTTTTCCATTATTATCGTCTCGGGTGGTTCAGTTAACACGAGGACCACTAGCCAGAACTGGTCATAACAACAGCATCTTGACTCTAGAACCTAAAAGTAAAGCAGGTTTTAGTTTTCGTTTATCTTTAGCTAAAGCAAAGTTAATGACAACACAAACAACCTGAGGAATTACTGGAAACAATCACCACTTATTGTACAAATCAGATTCCATGGTAGTGCGTTTTAAGATGTAATTTGGGTTTTAGCACTGATCATGAGCATTTTGAATACAGTTAGCTTAGAGTCTTTGACATAATCAGCTCCTGGACTGAGTCAATTAGAATTAACTACCCCCACCCCAACACTACACTGTTAATATTTAAAACTTGTTACTGATAGTAATCAGAAATGTAAGCCTGGTATTGTCAGTAGCAGTTGTTGCAAAATGCATCTGTTCTGGACGGAACAGCATCACATCTTTGAGGACGCAGCAATGGCCGGGGCCCCTGGACGGCTGTAAACATGCACAGTGGTGCCCTGAGAAGTCAGAGTGCAAGAGAGAAAGATGGGTTAGCCAACTTAAAGTATAGAATTTACTGGACAATTAATTGATGTTTATGAAACATGTAATATACCAGTGTCTGAAATTTAATTTCTGCATTTGATCCTACATTTAATATTTTAAATGAACATCTGAATTCCAATTAATATATCAGTTTTAAACGATGTCACTTTCTCCATTTCATAACCACAGAATAAACCTGATTTGACATTTAGAAGATCTTGTTTAAGTGACATTTAAATAAACAAACCAATAAACAAATTAAAAGTTAAATGCAGCATCCTAACGTCAGGCAGTTTATATACGTTTTCAAATTAGAATTTACCCAAGGGTGAATGTTATCATTTGTTTTTAAGCTTCCCTGATTTGACACACTCAGCTGTACAGAAGGTGTCAGGGAATTAGCAAATTCATTAGGATTAATTCAGTGGGGGCCATGAAATCTGGCATCAGTGCCTCTAATGTCTCATCCCACTCTGAACCAAAGTGAACTATTTAATATTCAGCTGTACTGGGGTGTCCGTTTACCTTCTGGGCCTCTGCGTTGTACTTGTCGAGGAGGGTCTGAACCCGGTTCCCATAGTCTGGATGGACGGCTTTTAAGTTTTCAACCTGCAGGAATAAACAGACAATGGGACATAAAGGCTCTGAAAACAAACGTATATGACTTACTATCTGCCACTGTTGGAGCCTGCTTTGTTATTTCTCCATTTGATTTTCCCCCATTGTGGCCTCACTGGTTTAAAGTGGGCAGGGAAAATGTATTGTGAAATATTTCTATGCACCAATCAGGATTTAGCAACACTGGAATCAAAACATGACAGTTGGTTTGTTGGTCACTGAGTTTTAGACTGACTCTGGAACAATACACACATTTTCATTCACACCATTTCCACATGTGAAACACCCCAACAGCTTCCATTAAAAAGCACATACTGTGTATATTTTATGTCGTATCTGTATTTAGTGTTGGTATTATTTTCTATTTTCTTTAGTTTCCATTTTTACCATATTTCATTGACTCATTCTTCTGCCAAAATCCATTTGAACTAAAAAATGTATTTGTATTATTTCTATTTTTAAATACTTTTGCAGCAAAAAATTGTATACATGGGATTAATTTAGATGAAATAATCACCAAACAAATCCTGTAACTGGAATAACTTATTGGCTTGAACTATTTAAACTTTGCTTAGTTATTTATTCTTATAGAAACACTTTCAGGGGCTTGAAAATTTTCCATTCCCGACTCTCTCGTGGGCTTACTAACATGTTGCACCCCTCTGTGCCACGTCACTGTGGTGAAACCTCACCACAGCGCAGGATGAAGCTGCAGCATAAACTTTACCCACCTTTGCACAAAGCCACAGGAGGTTGGGTGACTTAACTGTCGATACTGAAAGTGGGTGAGCATGGAGAAATTAACAAAGTGTTGGATGGTAAATTAATACTGAATTGTTAATGTATTAGTCCAACAATATTTGGTTCTCTGTATGACACTATAGTGGAGCCCCTGTGTGTTTCTCCCAACACTTCCAGCAACAGAACATATCTCAGGTGCAAGTGTCTAACAACACCTGTACATTAATTCTTGTTATGCAGTTGCAAAGACAAAGTGAGTGAACTAATTTCAATTTCCTGTTTTTCTGCATATACTGGTTATGAAATGCGATCTGACTAATAATATTTCTAAGCTGATAATCTATCATGTCTATATTGAAAACACCAACCAAAAAACTGAAAGTAAAACCGTGTTTTAATGACTAGTTGAAGCCCCTTTGGCAGCAATTACCATAACCAATTGTTTTTGCCTGTTACAATTACTTTGTGCAAAAGGAAATAACCACACCAACACAAATACACAATAACCAATAAAAAATACCTATGACAGATGAAATACAGTGCTCTGAAAAACTATTTGCCCCTTCCTGATTTTTTTTTCCCCATGTTTGTCACACTTAAATGATTCAATTACACACAGTAGATACTAAATAGTTTTTAAATAATGACCTGTTGAATCAAGACAAATCAATCAAAGCTCTGTGACAGTGAAGCAGCTAAAATATCTCACAAAGCAACATCTCATGCTGTGATCAATAGAAATTCAAGAACGGATGAGAAACATAGTAATTGACATGTATCAACCCTGCACAACCAGTTATTAGGGTTAGGGAGCCATTACTTTTTCACAGCAGTGTAGTACGCTGTGTAGTAGTGAAGAGTAGAGTGGAACTGAACAGTTATGGCACCAATAATCATCTAAATGCTGAGTGAGGAGGAGCCGTCACTGAGAGGAAGCATCTCCTGTGGCTGGGTCAGTGTGAGAAGATCAGTGTGGAGCACACTGATCTGTTCAGCCAGCTCACTGGGCAGTGGGTGGGAGTTTGGACAGCAAACCCCCACTCAGCCACAACATTAACATTTTTGTGTTACTTCCATTTTCAGTCAGTCTTTAGGTGGAGTTTGATTTAAAATTAAATCCGCATCGCTCCGTAATCATCTCTCTCTCTCTGATATAACGAACATCTGTTCTCTTGGAGTAATGGTGGATATCGCTGAAGTGCTGAAGCTGTATTTTTAGGTCTTAAATCATCATCTGACGCCGACACTGTGCTGTCACTCAGACATTTGGCTTGTGTCGCTATTGTGTGCAGTAGGGAATGTAACTGTGTGGTCATATATGGATGCAATGCTAGATCATTAATATCGCCATATTACACTTTTCTATCACGTAAAAAAATTATACTGGTATTATCGTGGCTGGTATGATGCAGTGCACCCCAACTTTATTATATTTACTTAAACAAGAATAAACCCCTTTTGTCCCCTATTATTTTGTGTTTATTGATTTGATCAGGATTAATCTGCTGCTTTCTATTTTTTTTTTTTTTTAATTTAAAGTAAATGTATTGTAGAACTGCGAATGAATTCTGTCTCATCTCACACATCTCACCACAGATTTCCTGAGAGCAGGCTCTCTTTTTTGGTGCATCGAAATGCTACATCCTGTGGTTTAGTTGAGAGATCTCGGAATTTATGTAACTAGGTTGCCAACTAAATGATTTAAATAATGCATTTTCAGAGGACTCGTTGTTCAGTCATCATCGGAGTCATTGTTTATTCACACAGAAACTGTGGGGCCTGCACTGAGTTGACTGATGTGGACTCACCATGCGTTTCTGGATGAAGAGCTGGGCTCCCTTCAGGGAACCTGCCATGTTCTGGCAAAGTCTCTGGCGCTCCTCCTCGTTCAGCACCTGGGTGTAGAAGGCACGAACCTGCAATCAAAAACAAAGACAGGTTGACAAGCTGAGGATTAAAAATAACAGCACAATGATTTACAAAGGGTTCGGTTCTGGACAGAAAGCAGCGAAGTTTGTGGACGAAGTTCTGCTGTTCAAAGAATTAATTTTCTAAAACACCCATGTGCTTTCACAGCCGGAATCTGTGACACAAACCAACAAGATTACTGCAACACGTGTTGAACCTGATGCTATAGCTTGTTACAACAACCCTTGTTGCAACAGCTTGGATGAGATTTGTGTCACATTTGGTGACACTTTTTTTTGGTAAAAGAACCGTTTGTCTTCTATAATTCATACACAATATGCAACAGCAGGCTCAGAGGAACAAATTGTTCAAAATATTAGTTTTCACATTTACTGCTACACGATTAATTGTTTATTTGAGTTGGGTTTAAAATAATTCTGACAATTAAATACCAAAGAGTAAATTATATGTTGTACACTTCTTTAACACGTGTCAGTATCTCTACCTGTGTGACATTATCTTCATCTGCGCTGTTGTAACGAGCGACATCTGGAGACACCTGGAACTTCGACTCCAGAAAACGAGGCTGAATATCTGGTGCACTGAAGCTGTTGGGATAGTAGTTTGGAGCTCCACCTAGAGGCGAAATTGACAAAACACATTGTAATTTAAAAAAAACAAAAAAACAAACCAAAATGCTGAGGTAACAGTGTTATATATTATTATTTTATATTATAGATACATTATGAAGAAATAAATACCTATTTGCATAAGCCAACACTGAACTACTATGAAACAACTGTAGAAATGTTTAATTGCACGGAAGAACAATCAAAACGAAAAGACCATGATGAAACAGCTTTGGTGCAGTTATTGATATTTTGCTCAGAACTCATATGGTACCACTCCATTAAAATCACATATGAAATACTTGAAGCAGCGTTTGTGTTTGTCCTCGTTATCACATACAAGTAAAACACAGGCGCTCAGACTGGACTGTGACCTACCCTGGTTGTCAGACATGCACATTGGACCATCACGCTGGTAGTTGGCCACACGGGTCCTGAAGGGGCAGTTGACAGGAATTTGCAAGTAGTTGGCTCCAAGCCGGTGTCGATGTGTGTCTGGGTAGGAGAAGAGACGGCCCTAGAGAGAGACACGGGGGACACAAAGGACAGAGCATTGCTCCACTGTTGCTCTGTACTGTTCTTCACAACCATTTAGTCCATTTTTGTTTTGGCTGAAGGATGAAAACCAAATTTTGGGTAGCACACTGAGATATGTGAACACGAACACCGACTGAGACTAGAGAGTCTATCGCAGTTAAGTTAGAAGGTCTGTAATGTCAGGCTGCAGGCAACTAAACTACTTTAACATATTTTTAATCATATTTCAATTAATGATTCCATTTTTAATTAATTGTTCAACATATTCAGTTTAATATCAAATGAGAAAGCAAAACATTAAATCCTGGCATTTAAGCAGTTAAAGACACCAAATTTTTTGTATCATAAAAATGTGTTTTAGTTCATCTGGAGACTGACTAATCATTGCAGCTCATCATTTGTGTGCTCTATAAATAAAAGTGGTTAAGAACGAATGAAAAAAAGTCTTCACAGTATTTTCATCACCAAAATTTAAACAAACAACAAAAAAAAAAAGATGTCTTTATTGATGATGATTTATGGTATGAATGTTCACCTGCAGCATCTTATCAGGGCTGGGTTCAATGCCTGGTGGCATGTTGCTGGGGTCGAAGGCCAGCTGCTCCACTTCTGCAAAGTAGTTTACTGGGTTCCTGTTGAGAACCAGTTTTCCCACAGGGATCAAAGGGTAATCTTTATGCGGCCAAATCTGAAGGAAAAAAAACTCCATTAGATGAAAAGTAGTGAAGTGAGACACCCAGTGTCTGTCTGGAAAACCACTAACAGTTTCACTGAGAGCTGCTAAAAATACACACACACGATAATATCAATGGGTTCTTTCATAGATACAATTTAAGTTTCAATATGATAAGACAGAGGGATTCAGTACCTTGGTAAGGTCGAATGGGTTGAACTGGTACTTCTCGGCTTGCTCAAAGGTCATGACCTGGATGTAGAAAGTCCAGGATGGGTAGTTACCGTTGGCAATGGCATTGAACAAGTCTGCAATCCCATAATCTGGGTTGGTGTAAGCCAGGCGATCTGCCTCCTCCACTGTCAAATTCTTTATTCCTTGATCAGTCTGAAAAAAACAGGACAAATCATAATTAAGCCGCAGTACAATCCCAGGAAGAGCTTCTATAAAGTCGACGAGGCTTAAACCTCACACAGACCTTGTAGTGGAACTTGCAGTAGACACGTTCTCCAGCAGCGTTGACCAGTTTGAAGGTGTGAGAGCCGTAGCCGTTCATGTGACGGTGGCCGTCAGGCAAACCTCGATCGCTGAACAGAAAAGACACCTGCACAGGGCAGAGGAGACAAGATGATGACACGTCCTGCACAGTTACTGTTGATGGAAACCATCCAGTGAGAAGTGAAAGTATACTCACAATGAAGCAATAAAACAAGAACAACGAACAGCAGCTACCTGATGCAGAGACTCAGGCCTTAGGCTCCAGAAGTCCCACACCATGTCGGGGTCTTTCAGGTGGGTTTGGGGGTTACGCTTCTGGGAGTGGATGAAGGATGGAAACTGTGTAGGGTCAAAGGCACAGGTCAGTGTTATGTGTTTCATATTTCACTTATGTTGATAAAAATATTATCAAACCTAAAAATGTGTTTCCGATAATGTTCATCTTGCTGTGTGTTTCAGTGTGTTTGCTTCTGAAGTGCATTGAACCACTTCCCCTACACACGCTCACCAGCATGGCATCCCTGATGAAGAAAATGGGGGTGTTGTTGCCCGTCAGGTCCCAGTTGCCATCCTCAGTGTAAAACTTCACTGCAAAGCCTCTGGGGTCTCGCACTGTGTCTGCTGATCCCGACTCTCCAGCTGTAATAAAATGCAAATATAAGACGACTCACACCTTGGTGCAAGTCCAGATACAGCTGATACATGTTTTTAATTGTTTGACACCACTAATGATACATAAACGTGAAGAGCATCATTATCACCTGTGTGTATACCAAATTATTATTAAAAATAAAATGTAATTCATAATAAACTATGACTTATTCATAAACACATTCCACAGTTATTCTTACCCACTGTGGAGAAGCGGATAGCAATTGGTGTAGTCTTGCCGACATGCTCAAACACCTTCGCCTTGCAGTAGCGAGAGATGTCATGGGTCACCTCAAAGTAGCCAAACGCCCCTGCAGCATGGAGGAAAAGAAAACGTTTTATCAGCCCGGTTCAGTTTTGTTTGAGCATCCGGACGGGCTAAGTGCCACAGCTCTAGCTTTTGCCTGCTTTCACAAAACACAGACTGTAGCTAAAGGAGACGTTAAAGTGACATTTAAAAAAAAAAAAAAGACCTGTGTGTGTGTTTGCTAATTACTATAAGAGAGAACGTCCCAAAGATTGTTTTAAATAAACATAAAATTTGACAAAACTTCTATACTGGAGATATTTTGCTATAAAAAACTCCCCAGTGTTTAAGTGTCACTGATTTAAAGACAGAAGCAGCAAAGAGGCTAATGCGTCATCACAACACACTCATCTGGGTGCATTAGCATAATTCACAGATTAGTGTGAACACTACCACAAAGATAAAGCCTCTTTCAGCTCCTTCATTGCGTCACAGCACAGAAACATTACAAGCAACTAGAACTGGGTGTTGAACACAAAAATGGTTTCTGGTACCAAAATGTTGAGTAGAAAGCTGATGTCAAATGTTGGTACGACTGAGCTTCGTTTACTTCTACATGTTTGTGGTCCTCAAAGCAACACACTGAAATCAGACCACTGACTTTCTAAGAACTGTAACCGACAGCAAACACACATTTTGGTAACTTTTCTTTAATGGAGAATTTTATTGTAAATTGCCTATTAAATGTTTCCTTCTCACTATAACCAAATCCCAAAGTAAAAGTGCTTCAACTTACTGGACAAATGTTTCCAGATGTAAACAAGTGCACACAGCAATATTTTGACACTACAGGTATTTCAAATTGTGACATCAAATTGTACTGTTCCCTTCTTCCTATCTCCAGCTGATCGATCAATGCCTCACTAATTGAAGTAGTACTTTTACCCTGTTTAACTACTCGAACTGTGTATTATCATTTGCTGAAGAATATCATGTAAAAGTACACGTTCACTGTTAACTGAACTATTAGATGCAACAATCAACAACATCCTTTTTTTAAAAGGGAAAAAAAGGAATTTCTCTTTAGGGAGAAACAAAGTGTTGTAGGATGACCTCTGTCCCACTCAGGTGACACTACATGCCCACTCACCTGCGCCTTTGGCATGCACCACTCTCTCTGGGATCCGTTCCCGGTCAAAATGTGCCATCTCATCTGTGAAGACCACATCTTGGACCAGCAGAGGACCTCTCGGACCTGCAGTCTGCACGTTCAGCTTGTCTCCAATGGGATGACCAGCCCCTGTGGTCAGTGTGTCTGGCCTCTGTTGTGAACAGCAATGATATTCAACTTAATGCGTCTGTAAAACTACAAAAAACTAGTCTGGTGGATGAGCTGCTTTTGCTGCAGTTTCCTTCTGTAACTCCTCTGCTAACATGTGCACAAACAGAAGTAGAGACTCTACAGTGACATGCAGTGCAGGGCCGTGGAGCAGCTTGGACCAGGGTCACTGTGAACTAGCTGCATGCTGTGGTTATGCAACTGATGAAGTTCAAGCACAAGCATGCCTCTGGACTTTACACCGAACTGTTGTGCTTGCGTACATTTCTTTTATGCGTTCATTTCGACTGAAAGTAACAGTTGGAAACAGTTGCTAGTTAGCTTTTAGCTAACAGTATTTTCGGACTTTGAGATGCCAGTTTAGCCAGTAACGTTAGCAAACGGTTCTCTTATGATACAGAGGGCACCTAAACAAACAGTTAACACCAAACTATAAAAAAAATGTTTAATATCTATACAAACTGTAGCTTCAGTGCTGAACGCTAACGCTAGCTCGCTTGAAAGCTAGCCAGCTTCAGGGTTTGTTCGTTAGCTGGATACCCTGTACTGCGACCTCTCACCCATTTACTACAAAGCTCCCAGCGCTGCGCAGCAAACACATCTGATTAAATATAAAGCTCCTACAGACCTGAGAACCTTTGTTCTCCTTCCATGTCTTCATTTGATCGGCAGCTTTATGCCTGTTTTCAGCCATCTCGACAAACAGTCGCTTAAAGACGTATAGGCTGCACTGTTATGCAGAAGGTGTTACGGAGGGAAATGTTACCGTTTTATCTCAGTGCCTGCAAAACTCCTTCCTGGACTTTGGTCGGCGTGACCCCACCCCCTCTGCGCCCCCTTTTCTGATTGGCTGGAAGGAGGAAACTGGCCTATTTTTGAGGGATCAGGAGAAAGAAACAATCCAAAGGTCGTTTGAATTTCATAATGCAGGATTTTACATCGATTTGGTCGTTTTCTTAAAAGTTTCAATGTTAATACTATAGGTGGTGAGTAGCTAAGTACATTTACTCAGCTACTGTGCTTAAATACAGTTTTGAGTTACTTGTACTTTTATTTTTTTACTCCACTAAATGTATTTTACATCAATATTTTGTAATTTTTATAAAAATTTATGGATAAACCATCTGTCACTACATAAGCTGGTTAAAATCAGTTCCACCTTTACCAACTAATCTGGACCAGACATGGTTTGAAATACACTTTTTTCTTTGTGGAGTATTTTAGGTTTTACATCCACCCTTTGTTTTGGACTTTTGCTACGGCTTGTAACCGCTATGTGCAGGCCCAAGCTTGAGTTCTCATTTCAAATGCACGTTGGAGCTGTCGCAGGCTTACACACCGACGTAGACCTACTGCAGTGCTAACAAAGCTTTACTGTTATCATTTCTAACATTTCTTCATCAAAACAGACGCCACAAATGACACATCCTGGAGAAACTACATCCAGATTAACCCTGAATCATTGGTTGCATTATTTCAGCGTGAGGCAGGGATCAGCTTAACACTGGCGATGTGAGCGGGTCAAGAGGTCACAGGACAAGTGTGCTCTAGACCATATGACCAGTGGGTGTCTGAAAGCAGCTTATGTCACTGCAGTGCTGCTGTACAAAGGAACTATATTACTTTTCAGCTAACAGCTAGCAGCTAATGGCTGCCAGGAGACCGGCTGTAGAGCTACATGTGGTGACATAGTTACAGACACAGGAGAGAAGTTGTGGTCTTTGTTTTGGTTCAAATATCTATAATTAGTTATTGTCCCTTTAAGTAACATTTACCACATTTACAAATTAAAGGGTGTTTCTAACCTGTTCTGTCAGTAGTGGCCTAAAAGGTTGGCAATACGGGAAGAAATGAATGTAATTTCATTTTTTATTTCTACCTGTATTATGTTCCCCAGAGCTGCCAGTCAATTTCCACAAATGAACATAATAATATATAATGAACATAAGTGTGTACTTTATGTTCTACATCTAATTTGTACATTTTATACACACAATCTATAGCAGCTAAGGCAGAAACTGTGTGTGGGTTGGGTTGTAATGTTGCCATAAACAAACTGTGTATTCACACATAATATTTACAATTACTTCTCATGTATCACTGCAGAATTCCTCCGTAGTAAGACCAGATTCCAGTCTGCATGCTCTCTAGCCCTGTGTATTGGTATTATCGAGTCTGACGATGCGATACCTGTCACGATACATCAATATTCAATGTTTCAATATTTTCTTACACCCCTGATGTTTCCTTTTATTCAGGATGACTCACCAGAATGAGAAGAGAGAGTGACATCTTTCTTTTTTCCTCCTGTCAGATTGCACTGATTCCACAAAACAAACAAGTGGCCAAACGGTTACTTGATGAATTGCTTTTATTTCAAACAGCATTCACACAATACACTGTATTCTTGAGGCACATTCACATCAAGTGCTAAATAACTTCATGCATGGTTGAATGTGGGCTACAGCTTTGTTAAGTTGAATGCAAATGCTGATTTTAAATGAAAATATTGCTTTATTATTTGGCACAGTAGGAAATATTGTCTATTATGTGACAACCAGAGTGTTATTTTTTGACTGATGTTCAAAGTAAAGTGAGAAATGTGGACGGGAGTTGACCAAAAATGAGGAGGAGCTCTTGAAGCTTTGAAAAATAAGCTTGAAGCTTTGAAAAATAAAAAAATCACATTTAAAAGTTACAACAAAACAGCACTATTGCACAATGTTGTAGAGAATAACCCAGATAAAAATCCACCTCGACATTCTGACATTTACTCGTCACATTTTCTTTACGTAAACTGAAAAAAAAAAAAAAAAAAAAGAAGCAATATTACAATTAACACCTAAAGTAGCAAAGAGGCTCCGGCAGGTGTCGACCAGAAAAGCTCTCGGTTCTCAAAGTGCAGCTTAACGACAAACACACAGAATGAACGTGACAAATGTCCAGTGAAAAATAAGCACAGATTAATCCAGAATATCAAGGTGTTTTCCGCCAACGTAAAATAAACTGTAAACCCATTTAAAGTGGTTAGTACATTTCACATCACAAGGTACATTCCCAGAGGTGTTTCAATAATAATTCACAACAATATCTACGTTAGTGTCGTATAAATGAACTCAGAGTGTAACACTATGAAAAACCCAGAATCTAGAGAAAAACGAGAGAGAACGAGGAGAATGTCGAACAGTATTTACACTTTTAAATATGCGTATCCAACTTGTATTGCATTAATCGTGGTAAAAATAAAACCATGTAAAATAACATTTATGTGTTGACTACAGCTGATTTGGCCACCCTGTAACAACTGCTACAAATTACATTTATTTCACCTGGATAAGAGTACCTGGATTTTTTTTTTTCCTTTCTGAAGCACAACAAAAACCAAAACATACAGAATCCTCTATTATTTGTCGAACGTGCCGTTACACTAGTTACACAACACAGAGCTAGAACAACTCAACCTTAAGAACGCTCCAAAGTCAATCAAGTATGTGCAATTAATGATCTGAAAAGACTTTTAGAAACAGTTTCACCCCTTTATCCAGTCAGTTTCTCTAGACAGCTACTGTATAACAGGCTACAACCAGAGTAGGCACCATGCAGGGGGAGAGAGGGGGTTATGTCCACTGAGGCTGGGCTTCTTTTTTCTAAATAAAACTCAAATGTCTGATAACAACCTTTCAAAAGGGAAAAAAACATCCACATAACTCTCAGAAAAAAAGAGAGGCTTGTTAATTTAGGGATTATAAAGAGTTAAAATGACATTATGCGGGTGATTTGGGGTAATTCGTGACATTCTTGAACCCATAATCCAGGGATCCACCCAGATTCCTCTATCGTACAATGTTTGTCCTAATTACTCACCAGAAACTGTGCTACCGGGGCGACACATACAGTACAGCACCACACACAGTCCTGCGATCAACAACTCTTATCTTGCCAAAACAGTGTAACAGATTTGAGCACGTCACCAAACAAGGACAGAGTTGAAAGGAACGCAAAGAAGCGGATACGTGTTGTACAAATCAGACGGAGAGAGAGGACTAGATCCTGCGCAGAGGATGCCACATGGACACGGGTTTCCTCAGCGTGGCCAACATCTGGTTCCAGTGGGTGATACCCATCCCACTGGCCTCGGGGCCAATGATCACGTGACCCAGGTTTTCCCCCCGACCGTCATCTGTGGCCTCGGCCACCGTCACCCTCAGGGAGAGCTCCTGCAAGCAGAACGACACAGTTACACAACCTGCTGCGTAAGCATGACTCAGCATCTTGTTTACAGCGCATCCAAATCTTTATGGAATCGGCTTCGTGAACTAGTGTGGTGATGACAGTTGCTACTTTTATTGCTTTTAATAACTTTATCACCTTTTACACACATTTAATTTTATGACTGTTTGCCCCATTGTCTAAATAGACAGAGGTGTAGGGGCAACTGCATTTTCAGGGATTTAATAGACCTTTATGGACTGATTTAAGCTTTTAAATGGCACATTTTGAACTGCATGAACATTTTAACGATGTTGTCATGGTTGTGTTGAAAAGAGGATTTTGTTATTATAATGTAGAATAATGTTATTTCGGTACTGGACAGTGTCTGGACAATCAGGTCCCAACACTGGGCCTCATTCCCATTTACACAGTTTTTACAAAGACTCTGACATTTTCTTGTTTAGGACTTGGTCTCAGGTAAGAACAAAATCTAAAGCACATTTAGTGCTCACATGTTTTTAAAAAGTCTGACTTTTAGGAAGATATTGGTGAATGAGGCCCATTGTGCCGAGTTGTGTGTAGCACACAATGAGAAATAGTCTGTGTCAGTCGAGTTCTCACTTGGGGAACAGGACCCTCAAGGATTGTATTTTTAGTTGCTCCTAAATTTTCTTTAAGTGCTATTATCAGGCAAATCATCTGAACATAAATTGTGTTTAATTCTTATAGTATTCTTCTTTATTTATGTAATCTTCAGATTACAGATCTACATTTAATATACATTTAACACAATAAAATAAGACATTAAAAAAAAAGGTTACTAAGTTCACCTGTAAACTCCACATGAACAAACATAAACACATCTGTTATTTTTCAGTATTCTTGAAGGACTGTTGACTTATTAGTGGCAATGCTGGTTTATTATTCTGTTGTTGTTATTTGTTACCATAGTTTATCTTTGACCTAAATTCACTCTATATCACTTCCTCATTCAGGTGCAGCCTTAAGAAGTGTCACCTGCAGAACGATGGACGGCACTGAGAATATCATTGCTTCATTGAAGATTGGGTTTGTGTCGTCCCTCTTGGTGGAAGTCTTCTTTTTGCTGATCTTCCTGCCGTCTTGCAGGAGATAAACTTTGACAAACGGATCTGATAACGAAAACGAATAATAATAATAAATTACAGCAGCATTTCAAGTCTCTTAAACCAGCATACACACACCCCCTCGTTCACTGCATGCAATAAACCATAAGAGGAAATAATTAGAAGCATTTTCTCACACACATGATTAGCTCAATGGATTTTTTTTTCAGTACTGTAGGTGGAGTTAGAAGTTAGTGTGGCACTTATAAGGACATTCAATGTGATGAACAAGTCCCATCTGCATTTCTAGTGGAAGAAAATATGTCTTCTGGGAGTCGGCATCAGGAGTCAGTAATAATTTTTACTAAGCGATGTGTGCAAGTCATTTTGAAACATTTAGAGACATTTAATATCAGGCAGGTGATTCCACCTGTCCCTGACCTGCAGTGTTCTTGCCATTGGTCCACACCAGGTTCTTGCACTTGGCCACAACCACAGTAAGGCGCTCAGCTGTTGGCAAGTAGCTGAGAGACAGCAGGATCTCCCCGACTGCATCCACAGCCTGTTGAGTCGAAGCAGAGACATTTCATTTAACTCACACGCGTCTGGTCTGGGTGATGCTCTGTGGCACACTCATCTTTAGATTACATCAGTTTAAATTAAGGCAACCACAAGATTTGTAATCTTGCAGCAGGAAATTAATTGTAAAAGTGACATATATTAAATGCAATAACCTGTTAAATGAGTTACATTTAATTAGTTTTAACATTTTGTGATAAAACTTTTATATAAAACATTTACTTTATTGTAGGAATAAGGAAATGTGTACGTATAAAAATAGCAGGTTCACACTCCCAGTCTTTGGTTGAGCATGTTGTTTTTTACCTTCTCTTAAAGAGTAAGAAAACATATTAATCTGTCATAACTAAACACAGTAGAAGCCTGACAGACAACCAATCTGTTTTTATTGAATCTGACATGTACTTTTGCTGAATATCCAGCAGAGGCTCTCAGGCACCACCATGCTTTCTTACACACTGAAGTATCTACATTAGTCACTTCAGTTCACTGTAGAACTCAGTACACATCACATGTGAGTGTTCCTAAAATACAATATCTTTTATATATCTGCCTTTATATTGAGCCTTCTCATCAAACGGCGTCTATGGCATGTGGCTTTAGTGTATCTCACCTTATTAACATCTTGAAGGTAGAGCCAGGCATTGAATGGTCTGATAGTTAGATCCAAGTCTGACAGCTTGAGCTCTGCCACCCCAGCGCTGATGTTTCTCTCATCAGCATCGATACCGAAAGCAGCAAAGCGCAGGCTGTACTCATCCAGAGTGGACGAGTCCATCGGGACGGAGAAGCGCTCGTCAAAAATCACGGTGAACGCATTTGTCTGCACCTGCGGGAAGATGGAGACAGCTGAAATGTAAGATAATAAGCTCTTTGTGACAGTATTTGAACCACACTGCACCACCTGCACAGTTGTGACTGCATGAAACAAACTTTCCATGAGGAGATGTGGTTTAGGCTGTAGCGTCTTACATTCTCCATCTTCTACCTGACTCACTGGAATTTAGATTCAGGACATGAGACACAAAAGGACTAAAATGTTCTATTAGAAGATACAGTCTCTGCCAAGAGTGGCACGGCTGGTTGAGTTGTGTTTGCTGTACACTGAAGACATTTAGTTTAAGATCTGAAGCTGCATATCACATGAAAGTTCAGAATATCTGCTTTTACTTTAGGTATTTACACCTTGTTACATTAAACAACATGGAACTTTATAACGAAGGTTGTGAACTCAGGAGTCAGAAGTGCCAGTCAAGCTCAGACCGGGTCAAAACATGTGATATTAAAAAAAAGCTGAAGTTGGCTGGTGTAGCTTTAATCCAGTGAAATTAATCCAATCTAACATCCCTAAATCTGAGCAAATTAAATCTAAATTATTTGGATAAATGAGAGTAATATATTTAGTAACCAGAGCGAATCAACAGTGACTCCAGAAAAGGGCAGTGCACCAACACAATAACAAACCAATAATGTAAAACATTTCAGAAACACGTCTAACAACATGTAGAAAACACTGCATAAAGGGAGTAATGTTTTCTTGCCAGCTCTCAACCGTTTCACAATGAAAAATTCAACCAGCAGCAGTTTGGCTTGGCCAGCAGAGCACACCAGGACCACACAGTGACCAGCGCTGGTTTTAGGCCATCAGATGCTGCAGCACGTGCTGAGATGATGGTTTACACTGAAGTTACCAAGCAACTAGCAGAAGAGAGTGGATTTAATAATAGCCTTTTTTCACACCAGTGTTTGTTGATGAAGTGTGAAATACAATGAGGAATATTCCTGCTAAATATACGTTAGATAAACAGCGCGGCTGTTACAGAAATGAAGACAGAATAGAGAAACAAAAGCAGATGCTGTGCAGTGTGACCAGGAGTTGTCAGTGATGGAGAGTAAAATAACGACTCTCTGAAGCGTAAAGTAATTGTGAACTCAGAGCTTAGAGTCCACAAATCAGCCTGTAAGGTCGACCTTGGATTGTATCTCATAAAAAGCAGTCGGATAATCGTGCATTCATACACGGGCAGAATTCAGAGAAGGCTCCACTGCTGCTGTGTAAATATGTACATAGAGATACAAAGCATCTAAAGCAGGTGGTATATGTCTGCGAGCACGGCACACAGGCCTGCCCTCCATCCACAATATGAGGCTGTCTGTCTGTACTGTTAGGCTTATGGCCTGGGGGAAAACAATACCAATGTGTGTGGTGAAAATGAGGCAGTAAAGAAAGAGAGAGAGTGTGTGTGAGCGAGCTAGAGAAGACAGAGAGAAGAGTGGCACACACATTATCACAGACAGAAAAGCATCAAGTAAATGAGAAGAAAAAGAGAAAAGGAAAGAGAAGGAGGAAGAGATAGACGGGTGATGGGTGAAACAAAAGGCAGCTACGACAAAGAAAAGCTGGGGAAGAGAACGCACAGGAAAACAAAGCGAGAGGGAAGAGCTGGCTTGACCATCAGGGCGAGCAGAGCTGATGTCAGCGTTTCCTTTGGTCTTCACCGCTCCTCGACATCAGTGCGGCTGCTTCCATTATTATTATACCCAATCTGAACGCATTAATACGTCACAAAAACATGCTCAAGTGCGAGCGTCGCCCCTGTCAGCTGCACAAAATGTACAAAACCACAGTCACACGAGGCACGGTGCCAATGACTCACAGCCAGGCAGGAATTAGTGGATTTTCTGGCAACGTCGAGGTGAGAGCAGAAGGCAAGTGGCAGGTTTAGCAGATGGAGGAATGTAGCTGTGTTCTTTTCCTGTCAGAATAATCACTTTGCATTAAAGTCAAGCTTTTATAAAATTGTTTTAGTGGACAGGTCAAAGAAATGAAGCACATTTCCACAGGAAAAGAAATTAAAAAGATTAAAAAGATTAAGTTAAAATTATGGAACAAAGTCAAACATTTGTGTTCACTTTAGATTATTAGATTAGATCAGATAGATGAGATTACTAACTTCTATCAACCTTCCTGACTACATCCATCTGCCAGGGTGGTTTACACTCTAGCAAATGAAGTGAGCTGTTTCGTCAGACAGTAAAGGATCGACATGTCTGTCTGCAGGATCAAGCCTGTTACCCCACGGGACGTTTCACTGCCTCTGTCTTAAATTAGGCAGAAGCTAAAGTCTTAAACACAGTTGAAAAGAGCAAAGCTGCACCCTGAGAGCGAAAGCTTCACACGCTACAGCCCTGCCGCTCTTCCACAACGTCGGGACCCACTTTTATCTCCGGTCTGTTGCCTCACTTCAGTCTAACTGCTAATTACCCATCTGAGAAACTATTCCTTTCATTTTTCTTCCCATTTTTTTTTATCTCAGCTCCAACTTTCAACTTCAACGTTCAAAGTGTCTCAGTGGTGTTTTGTATGATGGTTCCAGCTAATGAGGAACTGCATCATTTTTAATTATATCGTTTGAAACACTGATAAAGTAGCATTTTCCTTATATGACATTAGAACATACAGTGATGTGATGAAAGCATTTGTCCATATTTTCTCCATATATGACACTTGAATTCTGCGTTATAACAGAAAATCCTGAAGGAGAATGTCCGGCCTTCAGTTTGTGACCTCAAGCTCAAGAGCACTTATGCAGCAGAACAATGATCAGAAAATCTGAATAGCTCAAAATAATAAATAAAAAAAGGTTTAAGGTTTGAGGTTTTGAAAGCCTGTAACATGACCTTAAACAGGTGTTTCATGCTGAAAAACCCTCCAATGTGGTTGAATTAAAACATTCTGCAAGTAAGAGTGAGCCAAAATTCCTCCACAGCGACGTGAAGGACTTAATGCAATTTATTTCCAGCAATAATAGCTGCATGGCTGTTTATTTGATGTTTTTTACACCTTAATACATTTAAAATAAAACATCAGAAAGCACAGATTTTAAGTGAACAGAATTATTGGAACAGATACTGTGGCCCTAAGGTAAATTAAATTAAAAGCAGAAATTCTGAACTTTTATCCGAGACACAGCTTTCTTACCCTTGTGATTCCCACATTAAGCTCCTCTGGTCCTAGGGAGACTCTGATGAAGCAGCTGGGGAAGTCTCCCTCCTCCTTCTCCAACAGGTCTTTGCCTTGGTGCAGAGTGATGTGCAGCATTCCCACCCCCTGGCCCTGCAGCCTGGATGGCTCAAACTCGAGCGTCACCTCCAGCTGACCCACCGTGTAATCGTGTCCGAAGTTGTTTGCGATGGAGGAGATGGAGCTGAGCGAGTCGGTGGAGACTGACCGGTTAAGCTGGGCTATCCCACTTGGATCCAGCTCCCTGCTCATTAACTCCAGGTGCCCCAGGTCCCTGAAGCAATCTGGGGTGTCGCCAAGAGCCAGACTGGGCTTGCGGCTGGAGGTGGTGGAGGTTCGACGGTGGTTGTTGGCTGCCGCTCTCTTTGAAGAGGGGATGAAAGGAAAAAATACATTAAAATGTGAACTCTGCTACTGCTTTTTTGCAGTATGAACTATCATTATCATTAATTTAGAACCGTGTTTCTTTTCACCTGATGAATATAAATCTCACTCATATCTGCTTTCTTCCAGCTTGGTCTTTGGAATTTATCTCACTGAGAGACTGTAAATGTATTTGGAAAAGGAAACGAATCCAAGCAATTAAATTATTCGCCACTTATCCTGCTCATGTTTTGCCCCATTGACGTTTGCTGTGCAGTAAACCTTCAATTTTATCTTTTAAAGACATGAAGGTTATTTTACACACTTTACCTCCTCACTACTGTAACAGTCTTTTCACTTGCCTTGGTGATAAATCCATTAATTGGCTCCAGGTTGTTGTGAGACTCTTAACTAGAACGAGGAGGATATTGCACCTGTTTTAACCTTCCTGCACTGGCTCCCAGTACGTTTCAGGCCTGATTTTAAGAGTTAAAGCTCTGAATGGTCTTTCCCTGGGCTGTATATCTGTTAATACCATATGAGCCTAACCTGAGATCCAATAATTTTAATCAATACTAATCCACAGGAAACGCTGAGACCAACCACTACAGTCCAATTTACATCCATATGTGTCTATTTACCTTTTGTCTGACTTCTGAGAACGAGTTTCCATATTTTTCTTGCAGGTATCGATAGTCAAAGTTGGGAAAGGGGGACGGTGTGGGGAAGGTGCCAGATTTCCACAACTTCCAGATGTTGAGCCCAGCTGCTCCCAGCAACACGAAGAACCCGACCAGGTAGATCCCCACCTCCCATCCAGGCGGGTTCCGCACCACTAAAACAGACACACAAAACGGGCTTCAAGCCGTCCCTGCACACTTCCATTTCATCAGATGCAGCATAAAGCTTGGCCTCATAACAGACAGTTTGATGACTGGTGGAGGAGAACAGTTTTGGGAGGAACCCAGGACAGAGTTTAGTAGGCGTCTTAACAAGCTCACAGTCACTGGGCACAGTCAGCTACTGTTTCGAGCCTTGTCATTTAGCTGTGAGTTGTGACTTTGAGAGACAGGGCAAATAAAGTTTAATGTCAATTAAGTAATGCTTTGAAACCAAATCTGACAAAGTGAAATGTCACTCTGGATGTCAGAGCATCTCATGTTGCTTTGCTGAGAGGAGTTATGAGCCTGCGCCGAGCTGGCTTCCTCAAGATGAACTGCATCTGTGGAAGGACTTTGACAGCTTTATCGCCACTTTGTAACACGAGAGATAAGCCAATTATGGGGTGAGTTCAGATGTTTCGTAACATCGATGGCCTTCAGCTACAGAGAAGGCCGGAGACTTTGTAAAGCTTGTGAGTAAAAAAGACATCAGCTGTGGAACAGACATATAAAAATCTACAAAAAGCCTCATTCTCCATTAGTCTGACACACATCACATACTTGGATAAAAATACACTTTTACAACAGAGTGGATAAAATCACAGCTGTGAAGAATTCAGCCAGACAAGGACACGCATGCAGAAAAGAAATCGTGACATCCAGTGTCGTGTACTCACCACTCAGATGGTAGCTGGAAATATCCCCACTTTGAGCCGAGGACATGGTGCTGCAGCCAGCCTTCCAAAAAAAACAACAACAATAGTTCAAGTGGGTTGATTATCAGGGATAATTGCATAATTAATTGAAAATGGCAGCTTGGTTTGAGTAAAGTTTGGGTTTTTATGCTCTAAAACGACAAGTGAATAAATTATTTTAGTTATAAGTCCCGTAAAAAGGCACTATAACTAATTTCAGACGGACTTCTGAGAACCAAAACAAACTTAAGACTATTTTCTGTGACTCTTATAAGACACCTTCCCTCATACGTTCATGTAAAATGAAAACCTGTACTTGGGCCTGCTCTTTTCTAGGAGACTGATGTGCAGGTCGTCGCAGCAACACTCACTGGAATAACAGCAGAAGGTCTGTATGTAACCCAGAAAGACAAAATGGACTAGAACAGAACAACAACACATCTTGTCCCATTATTTAACTTAATTCCTTGTGTAAAATGTGTAAGAATATCAGTTATTGCAGCCTTTAATATCATTTTCATACTGTAACATCAGCATTTTAAAATCTTAGTCGCCCAGAAATAACTTGCTTTCAGCCACGAGGACAAAATACACAATGGGATGCTAATAACGTCTGACGTCCACTGCTGCGTTTCAGATGCACAAATTTGACAGGGTACATGCACCAACATGAGTGCGTTACACTGGACGTCAGGGTTCTAGCACAGGGATGTCCTCTCCGACGGAGAGCAGGACTTTGTCTCAACACCCACAAACAAGCAGTGAAATCATCTATTGAGGTGTTTTTATTTATTGTACTGTTTGAACACCTGTGCACTTTCTGCTGCACATGGTTTGATGGTGAGTTTGCAACCTCAGCATTTACCACAACACACACACGTTGTGGTGTTTTCTTATCAGAGCGACACGACTAGTTCAGAGGAGCAAATCAATTCAATATTCGTGGCTCGTTCTTCAACAGACAAAGGAGAAAAAATATTTTCCTGCGCCCCTCTCTTCCTCTGCAAACTCAAAAAAAAAAAAAAAAGGTTGCCGGTGTGTGACTCATTCCTCCCTTCCTCTTCCTCCTCTTCCTCCTCCTCCCCCTCCTCCTCTGTTTTTTTGGAATCTCCCTGTATCTCAGCAGCTCGAGCAAAACGGGAGCATTACACTAATGATATAGAAAAGGGCTGGAGGTGGGGTTGAGGTGTGTGTGTGTGTGTGTGTGTGTGTGTGTGTGGGAGGGTGTTCACTCAATTCTGCTGAGCGCTTTGCAGACCACAGCCATGCAGGCCAATTAAATTGGCTGACGCAGTGCAGGGTCCGCTGACAGCTGCTGATGTGCCATTAGCAAAGCATGGGGAATCTCTGGCAGAGGGGGAAGCTCTGATCACCATCCCCCCCCGAACGGGCCCAGCATGGCTCAGCTCAGCTCGGCTCAGCTCAGCTTAAGGTAACATGACTGTAGAGGGAGTCCAGGGGAAAAAGAAGAAATTCAAATAGTAGAAGAAAGGAGGATTGAGGGTGACGGCAGAAAATCAACTGTAAAGTCCAACTTGCTTGAGCTATGTAAATTCAGTTAATAACTTTTTTTAAAAAACGTATTTTGATGCTCTCTCAGTCTCAGGTTGTGTTAAACTGATTGTTTTTGGAATATCCGTGCTTAAGTTACATTTTTATTTTGTTTAGTTTTTACTTTGACTCTGATAATTATCATAATTAATAATTGCGTTTCTGTGCATTGTTTGTTATTGTCTTCTCTTCTTTCCTCCCTACTTTCCACTTAACCCCAACCAGTCGAGGCAGATAGCCACCTACCTTGAGCCTTAAAGGGCGGTGGGGTTTCTCTCTGTATAGCTATGGAAGGTCTTGACCTTTATGCGTCTGTGCTGTGATTTGGCACAGGAACACTTCACATGCAAGAACTCATGGTTGGGAAAGCTCCTCTGTTTCCCATTTTCCCTGCCATCATCTGCTACATAAAACCCAAGCATGGTATCTCACATGGCGTGATGAGGAGGATGGCGCGATGAGGTTAAAAATAGTTTGCATAATAAACTGAGGTAAAGACGAACGGAGCAGTGTGCAGAGAGGATCGCGTTTCCACTAATGTGTCATTTTAATGCCCATGTGATCTCAACTCTCCCAGTTTATCAGATTTGTCTCACCATTGCTTCAGGGGTTCGGTGTCTGATAACATTCCTCATAAGGCCTAAACCAGCGCCGTCCTCCAGAGCACAGAGTAGCTTTCTAAAGGACGTTTTAATTACCAAGCTGAGCATGAAATGAGTATCTTGTCACAACGACAGCTTGAAAAACAGGCTGAGCATTAAGTGGCATGTGAACTACGCAGTGAAGCAGAGCTTGTGAAATTTGTGAAACTTAATTTTACAGAACAGTAATGGGACTGTCAGAGGAAAAATCAACACAAATGAAAGCCGGAGTAAAGAACCAAGCGTACGTATCAACACTGAAACATTTAATTCTGTTCTGTGTTATGAGTTTCAGAGTGAGATTAGGTTTAAATAGCTGGACGATAAACATGATATACTGTATGTGTGAATAAATGCATGTCAGAGGTCTTGAGCACTAGCAGTCTGCTACAGTAAATGCATCCCTGCTCTAACAGCAAAAGGTAACACCAGCAATTATTTTGTTCAACATCCACCAGCCTCTAATTACACAAATGAAACTTGAAGCGCCAGTAAGTAAGATTTTAACCATTGGCTAAGAATTTAAGTGTAAAATGGGACAAGACATTTCAGATAGAGGACAAGAAGGGCAAGGAGCAAAGGTATATTGTCAAAATGCACATCAGTCCAAGCATTTTTAATTTAGATGTACAATTACAATAAAAAAGTCAGTGTCAGTGTCAGTTTAAAAGAAGGTATGTGGTCTCGAGTTTGTTCTGGTTCTCAGAAATTAGTTTTGGGGCCTTTTGTTGAAGCAGAGAGTTAAATTTATAAGCCAACACATGTTCTCAGACAACAGCAGCTTCTGTACAGATGATGTAAACATGCCTTCCATGCTTCCATGCTGCTGCGTGCTGCTCACAGAGCAGAAGAAAGAAAACAACAAATTCTCTCTTCTGGACCAGCGTGTCCGATCAATAGGAACAGACACACAGATTTATGTCTAAGCCGAAAGAGGAGACGAAAACCAAGAACAGAGGAGAGGTCAGAGACGGGGAGAACTGAGACAAGGAAGAGATAAAGGCTGAGAAAAATAAAGAAGAGATGAGAAGCAATAAGAAACGGGGAGCAGCTGGGAGGAGCAGCAGGAGGAGGGGAAGGGATAACAGGCCGCTTGTTGGCTCCCAACAACTGATGAATCAACTTTGCTTTTAATCTCACTCAGTGACTCATAATCGCATTAACTGCTTCGCTGCCACGCGGTGTGGCTCAGCCAGATACAACACATCTGTGTGCAGCAAAGCGATATGTCTCTTTCTCCCTCCGTCCTCTGTCCTGCCTCCTCAAAAAGCTGTTGTTTCCATGCCAGCAGCACTTTGACTTTCTGGTTTAGAAGCTCATTTGGTGTTTACGGGTAAGTCAGGATGAATCTGCACGTGGAAGCCAATCAACTCAATCACTTGGAGTTAAAAAAAACTAAACCTGAACTAAAACTTTATTCAAATAAAATGTATTTATATAGCGCTTTAAAAACAACATCCAGTTGACCAAAGTACTTCACAAACCAGATTAAAATAGGATTAATAAATTATAGAAATGAAATGAGAAATAAAATGAGGGAAAAAAACTTAAACACAAACCATTAAAAAGACAGTATCAGACTCCTACTATGAATTAAAAGCCAAGGAGAATGAATAAGTCTTAGGAAATAATTTAAAGCTGCTAAGTCTTAAGTTACTTCAACATTTAGAGGAAAACTATTCCAGAATTGCCCCAACATTTGTATTTGGCCCTTTTAACTTCTAAAAGAAACTTGTTTGAAGACCTGAGCATCTCGCTGGTTTGTGCCACTGCAGCAGTTCACTGAGGTAAGGCTGTGCCAGTCCATTTAAAGCCTTAAAAACAAAGATCAGCAACTTAAAATCAATTTGAAAATGAGCTGGAAGCCAGTGAAGAGAGGCCAGAGTGAGGGTTGTGTGCTCACGCTTTCTAGTATTGGTCAAGAGACGAGCGGCAGCATTTTGAAGCAGCACACAAGGAATTAAAGTGACAGAGCCTGGAACTGATAATAACAAAGTCATCAAAATAAAGGAAAGACTTTAACTGGAGAAAGCTGGATGTCACCACTACATTGTATGAAAACACTCTTCTCTAGAACTTTTGACAAGAATGCCAATTTAGACACCTGAAATTAAAAAGCAGTGATGTGTCTAGGTCTGTGTCAAACCACCTGCAGACAAAGACACAGGCTCAAAATGATTAAAGACGGCTGAACACAGGTATAAAAACAGGGTCAGATGCCTCAGACAAGACTACTTCACTTCTAAAAGCTGCTAAAAGCCTACAGCAAGTGGATTTGTGACGCTGAACTTCAGCTACAGTTGATGCTGAAATGCTCAGCATGATGTTTAGCAGGTAACAAAATTCATGGGAGTCCATCCAAAAGTTGTTGACACAGATAAGTGAGATAATAACAGACAGACAGAATGTCCACTCAGCGCTGCTGAATCACTTTAATATGCATCAACGTGACATATGAAGGTACGTTTTCACTCATTTTTCTTCAAACTGAGGCTCCAGACTGGTCATGGATGAACAAACCAAGCATCAGATTTTGATGGTAATTATGGCTGATAACTAAGGCGTCTTTTATTCTCATGTCATGTAGCAATGCAGTTATACAGACTTGACTCTAATTTGTACGAGGTCAAGTTTTCAGATGTAAAAAATCAGATGGAATAAACGCAGAAAGTGTCCCTGAGTGTAAGAGCAAGCAGACGATTGTTTGCACTCTGTCTAGTTTGATAATTCAGTCGAGGGCTTCTTAAACAACTGGTATTTGATTTGTCTCCAAAAAATCTGGAGGATAAATATTTTCTCTGCTTCTTTGGCAGAGAATCGATTTCTGTGCAGTTTGTGACGAGCTCACGAAAAAAAAAGGCTGGCTGCCTTTACTCTAAACCACATCAGGCAAACAGAGTGGCTAAACCTGTGCAAACACAATCAAACCATGTA
Organism: Helostoma temminkii; assembly: GCA_900302695.1. Lineage (NCBI taxonomy): Eukaryota > Metazoa > Chordata > Actinopteri > Anabantiformes > Helostomatidae > Helostoma > Helostoma temminkii. The sequence goes on along the minus strand of OMLM01001941.1, from coordinate 15,424 downwards.
AACAGACATTTAATGTGGTTTGGTTAAATGCAGACTGCTCTCATATAATAATGTTTTTGCCTTCTTTTAACCTATAAATGATGAGAGGACACATTTCCCAGAATCAGTTTGATCACAGTTTCACACCTGGATGGACTCCTCTATAATCTTACAGCCTCAGTGTGGAGCCTCAAACACAAAAACCATGTGTAATCATTGCCCTGCCTTCCCACAAACTCATTACACCTACTACATATTAGATTAACAGCCTCACAATTAGGCTAATACAGGACAGGGAAATCACTTAGTGCTGCAAAAGCATCCGTCAGACCTGATCTAATGTTTTGGAAAAGGGTCTGTTCTCTCTCGGTAATGTGAAAGTGGGTGGAAGCCTAAAAGTGAGGAAGAGCAGTAATTTGAGGCTAAGCCACGGCTTTATTGATTAAGTGTTGTGTAAATGCAGTCGGATTCAAGTCATTTGGACAGTAACACAGCTTTTATGCTTCAATTCCTCAACCCTCTTCGTGCGTTAAAGCTTATTTTACCTACAGACTTTCACCTTTAAAGTTGGACTCAGATTCAAAGGGTGAGAAATCTGAACTCTGCTGATTAATTGTCCATTGTTCAGCAGTTGACTGACATCTGAGAGACAGTTCAGTTCTGAGCCATATTACTGATGGGAGCGTGTGTGTAGCCAACGAATAAGACATGGTACAAAATACCTCTGTCCACTTTCCAACATGGCAGCACAAAGAGACCACCACCTATAACTGCTCAAGACACTAATGGAAAAGTACTGAGCTCAAGAAGAACAGTTCATCCAGTGCCAACATGTTGGACACACACAGATGTGAACCAACAGCGGATGTAGATCTCGCCATATCAACACATACACAGGAGATACACCGTTGGTGACACAGCATACAGGATCCAGTACACATACTGTCTCTTTGTGCCTAAACCAGGTATGTTCCAAATTTAGGTCAGTAACCATGATGATGAAGGTACATGAGCCAGTGAGGAGTGAGTTGGAGAAGAGCCCGACTCACATCTGGTCTCGATAACAACAGCCAGTAAAAGGGATGAACAGTTGAGCTTGAACTAAATTAAAAGAGGCTGCATGATGTGTGTTTTATACTTTATATTGTTTATGATGCTTCTGGTACAGCCAGTAGTCCATTTTATTCATGTGTAGATTCAAACTGAGGACTATTACATTCACTGGACACATCTTTATTCACGTTGGTTTTTACAGGACTGCAAAAATCTTAGTCCTGTTTTTAGCAATGCTATGACTTATGTACTCCTGAGTATGTCTGGAGAATCAGGTAATGGACTTGGTGCAGACTACACATGCAGCACACAGCAGGAGAAACTCAGGATCCTAGTGCATGTGTGAAAGCAGAAACTGCGGTTCCACTGCTTTTGGTCTGTATGCTAAGCTAAGCTAACCTGCTCCAACTACTATATCAATATAAACCATTTTCAGTTTGTCTGTCTCACTGTGGCTAAAAGACTCCAAAATTGGAATCAGCCTGAAAATGGGGGAGTGGGTCACATCAGAACTGAGCTACAACCTCCCATAGCTTCTTCCAGCTGACAGTAACATCCATGTTCCTCTGGCATGTATGTATGTATGTAAGTCTGCAAACCAAACGTGATAGAGAACCTCTAACAATGTGGACTTATTGGCCTCCTCCAGCTGAAAGTAGAACCCAAGTGTTTCCTCTGATGCTTTTTCATATATAAATACAACCAGAATTTAGCTCTAACTTCCTGTCGGCCTCTTTCAGTCTAAAGTAGGAAATTATATTTGTGTTTGAAGACAGTTTCTGATGTTGTCCTGTTGTTACTAAAGTCCCTAGAAAAGGCAACTCGTCTATTATTTAATGTGTATCTAATGATAAAACAGCAGATGAGTGCACAGTATTTACACAAATGTCAAACCGTTACTTTATAAAAGAACATTCAATAAAACAATCAGTTTTATATGTTGTCAACCGTATTTAATGCCAGATAACTTTTTTTGGAGCATCTATCTCGTAAATATGATTCATCTTATGATGCCGTTTTTTACGGTTTCTCTCTCCAGAGATGCTGCACCTCCCAGAGGGCTGAGCTGTAGCTACATTTGGCAGCAATCTGCTCTGAACACAGGCATTCACCATAAAATCAGCCATTACATGATCTATTCTGGAAGCAGTAATTGAGATGCATTAAGGTGTACAGTAAGATGGAACGGCCATTTTTATAACGGGCCTTTAGGTGTTACAGTAGACTACAGAGTCTTCAGCGTTCATCAGCTCTAAGTGCTGTCTGTTCCCTTAATGAATTAACACTTTACTTCAGCTGAGACACAGGAAGTAAATGTGGTGTGTTATGTCTATGAGTGTGTGTGTGTGTGTGTGTGGTGTGGCCGGGGAAGCCCGTGACAGCGGGAGAGAAAGAGAGTAGGTGTTAAAAGAATGGCTGAGATGATTGCGAGTGCTGGTGGAGAAACTGAATTCTGAGCAGGTCGTATTTCAGCTGAGGCAAACACACACACACACACACACACACACACACACACACACACCATCACACACACCTCAGCTGCCACTTCACAGAGACTTCAGCATCATAAGACGGCAGCAGGGAACACACTCGAAGAGCCGGAGAGAACTCTGAGCACAGCTCATGCAGAAAAGAGTGAGTTTCTAAAACAGCTGGACGTTTTTTGAATGTTTCTCATCTAGAAACACTTCACAGCTTTGAGATCTCCTGTGAACTGATGCAAAGAAGCTTCTCGTGTTGCTAACAGAGATGGAGCACACCAAGAAATACAGAAACAAATAAGTATGAGTGGCTCCAGGAGCAAACGGGAAACCTGTAAAGACACTGGTCTGTAACCGGCTGGAGCCTCGAGGGTGGAACAGATGGAGCATCTGACCAACTACACACCTGCTTAACCATAATGTCATCTTAACCAAAATGTGTCATCAGGTTATTTAATTGTCAGATTAAAGGCTTAATGCTGTAAAACTCCAACATTTCATAAAACAGCAAGCCCTGTTGGTAGAGCCCATTGGAAATGAGGAAAATGTATTTTAATATGTGATTGTGTTGCTTTTTCAGATGTTGTTACTCTGTAGTTTAGACCTCAGCTGGTACTGGATTAGAAGAAAACCCAGGCTAAACAAAGGCATAAAGATCAACTGAGTTTTAGCTGCTTTAAATGTGAAGGTTTTTAGGCCCCAGTTTGAGCTGGTGTTCAGTCCTTCAGCTCCTGAAGCCTCTGACTACTGGCTCCTGTTTGCATCGATTCACTCCCGCAGGAAAGAACCTGATCAGAGCAGATCTGTGCCAGAGGAAAACCTGCCATCCCGTCTGCTGAGCCGCATTCACAAGCGCAGCTAATGCCTCACACGCTTTAAATTAATCCCCTCAGTGTCAACAATGAAGCAGCGGAGAAAATCACAAACGCATGCGGGTCCCAGGTCTCAGCCCTGGTGCGTGGTGCAGGTTTGCGCACAGAGAGAAGTGCAGGAGCGCAGCGGCTCGCAGCAGGTGCTGGATGTTCGCTCGCTTTTCTTACCCGGAGTTTTCTTTTGGTGCAGTAGAGAGGAAGGAGGAGGAGGAGGAGGAAGAGGAGCAGAGGGATGAAGAGGAGGAGGGAGAGGAGGAGTGTTTATCTTCAGCTCCGAGGTCTCCGTCTGTTTCTGCTGATGCTGCTGCCAGAGGCATTTCTGTGTGAGTCGCAGCTCAGCCCAGACCGACTGCAGAAGGAAAGTCCCACCCCTGCAGCGCAACTTCCACCGCCGGGCCGCTCAATAACACGACCACCGCCTCCTCCTCCAGAGCTCCACAGCAGCAGCAGCACTGGAGACGCACACACACACGCACAGCCTTATGTTACGCAACGGATGGGAGGTGTGAGCGGACATCAGGGCCACCAAACTTTTTATTAAAGTGTTAAAGTAACACCCACAGCCCACCCTGACCCCCACAGAGGACACATTCACACACTGACAAACCTCCTCCTCAGATTTCAGTTGGGGATGATTCAGTGTGAAGTTACATAAGGAGGTGGGCAGAGCAGCGATGACACCTCTGATAGCAAAACACATTTCTCTATTCAGAAAGTAAAATCCTCCCTCAGCTGCCGTGAAGCTCACACACAAAAGTGCAGGTTCCACTTTCTGATCAAACTTCATGCAAGTTATTAATTTAAGAAGAAAAAAAAAACAAATGATGATTCACACTTGATGGATGATTTATTAGGAGAACTGCATGTACTCATTTTCTGCTTTGTTATGAAGCTACTTTGCCTAAAACAGATTAAAGTTTATTTAATATTAACAAGTTTTGTCTTAATTGATACATTATGTGAGAGAACAGTCACTTTACAGTAAAAGTACACACCTCAGAATATAACTACAAACTGTGATGCAGTTTGTCCATCTTCAGATCAATGTATAATATGTTATTGGAGCATTTGAATATTAATAACACTGCATATCGTTATTATAATGTACAATAATTCATTATAATAACTGCATTGATTGATTATAACCATGTCAAGTAACTGTAGTGGAGTGAAGTACCTCCAAAGTGCAGTACTTCTACCAGGCTCGTTATCTCACCACTGACAGGAAGTTAAACCAAAACCCATCTGTACATTTCCAGTCAGGTTTTCCTCTGATCTCCTGCTCTGACCTCGTTCATCCAGATCATCGATTCACTAAACGTGTGACAGAGGAGCTGGATCATCACTCTGCGTCCAGACTGACTCCTACCACCCATGTGAAATACTCACCACGGCCTCATGTGATGGATTTCACATGAAGGATTTCAGGTGGTAGAACTGCTCGTCAGTGTAAATGGTCACATCTTTTCATGTGCTACCTGTGCAGGTCATGGCTCAGATAGATGTTAACAGATATTAGATAATAACCAGAGATTTATATTTGGTTTTATACGAGACGCTCCAGAAGATGCAGCTACAGCAGATGCTGTTCTGCTAAAACCTACACTTTTTTTTTGGCCTCTGATGAATTTTCTGCTTTGTATTCTGGCTGTGCTACATCCACACAAGCAGCAGTGACATATCTGCTTTTTGTGCGTCTGCAGCTGCGACACTGGATAGCAAAGACAGACGAGCAAACAGGAACTAAAGGATAAAGCCTCGACACACGAGCACAGATCAAACAAACCTCCCTTTCATTTGAAGTGAAACTAGGACAAGTAGTTTTCCTGACATACAATATGTAATATATGAAATCTGGAAGGTGGTGGCAGCGTTTAAGAAGAGGCTGATGTGCATTTAAAGCAGCTCATCTTCCTTTTCTCATTTTCAATTAGAGCCACATCTGTGTAAGGAGCACTGTGTTAGATAAGAGTATTATCTCAGTCCAGACAGGATAATCTCATCTGAAGCTAAATGTCTCATCCAGACACTGAAAATAAAACATCTTTGCTTCTCTTTATTAAACAGTAAAAATGCACACAGTGTTTTTACAGGATTCAGGCACTTATTCAACAGTGGACTGCATGTGGCCACAATAAAAATCAGATTAAACGCTCTTATAGTCGAAAGGCTTAGCAGCAGGTGAAGGGTGCATTCTGTTTAGTTTGCCTTTTCAATGCCTCCATCTGGTGGTGGAGCCTTGGTAGTGATGTGGGCACCTGCTCCAGCAAAAGCAACGTTCACAACACCTACTTCACTGAGTGACTCATACGTGTGTTAATAAACAGCGTTCAGTGGGCCCAGAGTCACTTTTAGCTACTTTATCTGACTCATGACAAAACATTTCAATAATTCAGTGGTTAAGATGGAGGTGAAAAACGTCTTTTAAAACATGCACAATAATTTAAAAACTGTACACACCATCATTTTGGTTCCGGTGTTTAGTTTGACTTCCTAAA
>OMLM01001940.1:19179-56654 GCA_900302695.1 Helostoma temminkii | reverse complement strand
CATACTTATTTGCAGTTGATGAAAAGGAGAGGTCACCAGACACATTTGAGTGGACTAGTCATAGTTGCCGCTCATTAGCTACATTTCCATATAACAAATTATTATTCAGCTGCAGAGATCAAAAGACGCAGAAGAAATCCCAAATTGTGTTTAAGGAGGAAGTGGGTAGCAATATAATGACCTTGTCCCTTCACAATAGTGGAAACCAGGCTGCAATTACACAGCATGGGGGAAACAAAAGCGTTGGAAAATACATCACCCTTGTCACTTAATGTTCCATAGGAACATCAGCAAAATGCATTATACTTTATGACATCAATTTGGGGCAGACTTAAATTATCTATGAAAGAAATGAAATTGTTCTCTGCAATCATATGTCCCACATTTACTAAACATTATAGTGCCAATTGTGAGCATATATACATGGATTTTAAAAGGCTGTAGCATTTGCTTTTGGAAAGTCATATCCACAAGTTTTTTTTTCCTCTCTCTTCATTTTGAGAAGTTATGTCAGTTGAATGCAAACAGATGAAATATTAGTGTGTAAGATATTCAGTGCCTTCTCTAATTAACCCTTTATATCAAGGTTCCACATTTTTCTGTCAGTCATAATCAACAACACAGTAGTTGTTAAAATAAGGAAGCTGTAGTGTTAAATCTCTTTTAAAGGAATCTCAGCTTCTGACTGTGTTTTCATTTCTCTGCCTATGTCAAACAATAACAAGAGCAGTAAATGCCAGCTTTAGCTCAGCTGTTGACAGTGTTTGCCCTTTTGAAAATGATTCTGTCCAACATGGTCTCCATAGAGGTTGAGACTAAAGATGCCAAGAGACTGAGTCCTCCCTCTCCCATCAATGGTCAGCTTGTTTGAGCAAATAATCACTGCAGTAGCCAGTGCCTCTCTGGGGACAGGCTGAACAATCCAACTGCCTGGGAGGGATTTACTGTGATTTTCCTGTAAGCCTGCTCATCAGGTATTCTTATGTAATTGCAGATGGGGATCTGGAGGGGCGTGTCTAAACGCTTGCATCACTGTCACTGCTCTGAGTGTGTGTTCCAACTCCACATTTAAAGCAATGTGTCCACAATGTTCATGTGTTATTTAGAGCCACTACACATAAAGAATTATACTTGTTCCTATTTTGTCCAGCAGATGGTGCATTTTAAATCCACAGCCTGTCTATTCATTTACACTTGGTGGCCATGCGCTAACCCTTTTTGTTTCTTGCCCCTGGCTTCCTTATAACAGTGAATATTAACCTGAGATTATAGGCAAGTGGGTTGTAAAATAGCTGACATCAGTGTTCAGCAGCTTCCCGTATGTTGTAATGGCCACTCTCAGTCCTGTTACTAGCTACTAGTTTCACAGCATTACGTAGTTCTTGATGAAGCTTTAATGCAAATGTCTTTGTCATATAAACACATTTCGAGCTCAGGGAATGAGGTAGTCGTTGAGAGATTTAATTGCACGGGCGCCTGTGTGTGAGAGTCTTGTTTGCCTGTGAGTCTGAGAGCAATCGTTTTTACAGCTTTGTGCTGTGTTGGCTGAGGCTCCATATTTTATTTCTCACAATAAACGTGATCTTTTTGTTCCCTTAGACAGTGGAGGGATTGTGAACCTTGTTACTGTGCTTATCTAGACACTAAAAAGGGAATACCACCGGAGAACAAAAGGCCTTCTCATATAACATACAGACGCCTTTACATAACCAAGTTACCTGCGTTGTGTTACAAATGACAAATGACAGTCTGATTGCAAGACACTTTCTAAACTAAGTGCAGAGATGGAATTTTTCTTCAGGAAGAAACGAAAAAGGAAAGAGCAAAAACAGGGCTCACTGTAAACCCAGGCTGGAATAGGGAGCCACACATCTTTGTGATTAGGTAAACCTCAGAAGCCTTTCATCTCAGCAATCTGTAAAACCTCAGTGGGCACATCTTGTGCGGTATGCAGGATGTGTAATACATAACTATTAAATTCACTCAAATAAGACTTATTTTCAGCAGCTATGAAGGAAAACTGTGCAGATGTATCATGTAGACTGAGATAGACAATTTTTATAGTTGTTTGTGAGAAGATAAAATGCCTTTTTGTGGATACAAGTGAGTACTTGGGAGTGTTTGTGTATATTTGGAAAATCTTTTTAGCTAAAGTGAACATGTTGCTCTGAAATATTTTCCAACATCTGCCGCCCATCAGGATGTCTGCTTTCTGAGCCACTGCTGCATTCCTCAGCCGCTCCCTCTACCTGGATCAAAAAAGAAACCCTTCCCTGTCGTTACTGCTGACCTCTGTTCCCCCTACCCCAGTTTAAACTGTACTGTAGGTATTTATACCAGGTGCAAGCATCTGCCATCACAGGCTGTGTCTCAAAATAAGAAATAACACACATACTTGTTTTTCTTTTGTAATGTTGTAAGTTTTATGTAGTTTGGGATCATAAAACACCTGGGCTTGAAACATACAGGATCTGAATGAGGTAGATACAAATAAAGGAGTGACTCTGTTTTTATGTGACAGTAGCAACACACTGTTTTAGTAGCTGTAAAACTGAATTAGAAGTTTCTGTGACCACAGACACAACTATGCTACCTCTGTTTCCTGCCCTTCCTCTCTTTCTACCTCATAATAGTATGTCACAATGCCTATTACACTGAAACTTGGAAAAGAGACTTGAGCACTCCCTGCACTACAGGACTGTTTACAACTGTTTAGCAGACTCCTGTGGTTCAAGAACCACCAGAGGCACTAATCACTTTTAAAGGTAACTGGTGATGAACTAGGTCAATTTGTTAGTGCTCTTCCAATGTGTTGGAAAAAAACCTGGGAATGCATGCTTTGTATACAACCCATTGTATGCAATAATAGTCATTGTTTTTGTTGCATGGTGTCTAATCCAAGCCCATTCAGAGAAGCACTTAAAATTCTTGGCATACTCCCTACTCATTGCTACCCATGAACTTAATCTTTTTTTTTTTCCACCCCCTCTTAGAATCGGTCAACTCCGTGGCTTAGCCAGATCAAATGGAAGCAACCTAACTCGCTGTAGAATGGAATTCCAAAGAACAGAAAGTCAGGAGAGAGAGTCTTCAAGGTTGTGTTATATAAGAACAGGGTGACCCTGCTTAGTGTCTGTCTGAGAATCTGTTGGGTCTACAGTATGATATAACAGGAGGATTTTTCTAGAAATGCTGACTTTAATTATCCTCCCCCACCTCTGTGCACAGACCCGAGTTTGCTCTCTCCTGCCATGCAGCATGTACAAACTGAACTCGCATGATTCCGTCCTTTATAAATAAATTGTTTTATTTGTAGCATATAAAATTAAATCATTTTACAATTTATTCCAGTATGACACATAATATCCAAATAAAGTAGCTACAGTTTTTGATAAATAATATTAATAACAATAATAAAAACATTCATTCATCCTTTGACATGTTTCACTCTGTGTTTTCCATGAAGGGAGTTCAATAGCTGCCAGTAAACATGAACAGTAATGCCCACGTCAGGAAGGAATGAAACTGCACACTTGTTAAACAAGTCGATGGGTTACATTTCGCTTTCTGTGTCTTGTTCTTAAGATACAAGATGTTATACTAATTGAAGTTGCGCGCGTGCATATCTACATATACACGCGCAAGTCTAGAGTCTGGGTCATGTCAGATGTAAAGGATCAAAATATACACAGTGAATTGATATCAGCAACTAACATAAATGTACAAATATTAATTACACCTTGCTCCATAACGAAGCTACTTCATATGCTCCATTAATATGAAGCAGTTCCTGATAAGAATGCTGATGTTTTCACAGCAGACAGTGCACTTCATTAAGTCCTCATGATGTAAGCCCACAATTCCTTGGGAATCTAGTTACAACAAAAAGGTGGTAGTTGATTGGTGGTCTCATTAAACCCCTGCATTCATCTGGACTGCCATTGGCTGCCAATGATGCTGATGATCACTTTCTCTTGTTTAGAGTTTGGACGTTCTTCACCAATCAGTCTCTGAACTTGTGGATGTCGTTGGAGAGGCGGTAGAAGGGGTAGGAGGCTTCATTGGCATGGGGGCAGTTGTAGGTGCACTTGCAGGACTCGATCATCATGATGTTCTTGTTGAAGGTTTCGCCGTCCTCGCAGCGGAACTTGACGCGGATGGTTCTGGTGTCATGAGGGCTGCAACAGCGCCCGTCCACGCAGGCTCCGCAGTACTTAGGCCTGTACTTCTTCAGACTGGAGCAGCCAGCGTAGGTGAACTTAACTGGTTGACTGGACTTCTTGGTCCTGCTGCACTTCTTTCCTTTCTGCATAAGAATAAACAAAAAGGAAATGTGGATTAGTTTTACTCCCAGACCCAGTATTCAAGTATTTTCAGCATTGTGATGATCATGATTCCATCTCATTCAGACATGGCGTCTCAAACTCACCTTCAGACTGGAGTAAGGTGACTGGGTGCATGGCCTAACTTCACAGATTCTTGTCTCTTTGACCAACTTGCACTCAGAGTTGTTGTTGGTGACTCTCGTGGAGATGCCAGTTCCACAGGTCTTGGAGCACTGGGACCATGGTGTGGTTTGGATGATGCACTTCTGACTGTCGAATATGTGGACCTCTGGCTGTGGTCTGAAAGCTGTGATCAAAAGAAATAAAAACATTAGCGCTGCTGTACCATACATTTTATATAGTATGAATATTTCCAAATGTTGCCACATATGTATCCAAAGCAATAATAATTTCCAGAGGGAAAGACTGCGCCTTACCAGGTAGAGACTTGAGTCCTCCCTTGACAGTTTCAATGAGCTCATTCCTGTTTGTGAGGTCTCTTTCCAGTTCATCAGTCATTAGGTCTTTGCCAAAGAGCTTCTCCAGGATGTCGGTCTCCTTGCCATCGTCACACACCCACTCCTCACAGCACTTGCCAGCCACCTTGACCAGCCTGGGGTTGGCACAGCCCAGGTTGGGCAAGGAGAGCTCCTGCGGGCACAGCGGGACACACCCCACTGCCCCATCTATGCATGTGCATTGGTGTTTACAGTTGGGCTGGAAGCTCTCTCCATTCTGATAGATCCTGCTGTTGTACTCACAGGGTCTTCCCTCTGACTTGGCTGCAGCGGAAGAAAAAAACAAGAGGAAAGGAATGTTATTCTTTCCTGCCTTACTCAGAGATGTCTGCTGAAGACATCACATGGCTGCCAGATAAGGATCAGTTAAACTGTGAAATTCTTCAGGCTGCCTGAGGAGTCTCTTTTCCCTCCGCAGTGGGCTGTCTATGCTTTGAGGTTTAGACTAACTTTCCTCCTAGCTACATTCCACAGTGTTGAAATCACACACATTCCCAAACTCCTGCATCAAACCCTCTATTAAGAAAAGCGCTTCAGACTAAATTAAAACGCGTCCACTGGAGCGGGATGGGCTTTATACATACCTCGGCAGATGCCACGAGTAGTAGCAACAGCAAAGCTGGCCCCAAAGTTACACTCCAGTCCCTTAGTGTGGTCACAAGGCTCGGTCAGGCTGCAGTCCTCATTCAGCTGCCTGGCGCAAACTTTGCAGCAACTGCAACCGTCCAGCACGACGCTTACGCCAGGTGCACACTTGGGCATCTCCAGCGGACACTCACACACGGAGGGGCAAGAGGAGGAGGAGGAGAAGACCTGTACAGCCAGCAACAAAATATACTATTAAATGCTGAAACTTCCCATGACACAGAAAATAAATCTAAATGTCCCATTTAATGTCAATAAAAGAAACATTAAATAAATTTGTGCCAAATAAAAAATAACAGCTAAAAACTTCAGAAATAACTCACCAAGTTGAGGCTTCCAATGAAGGTAAAGACAACAGTAAGCATCAGCATCTTGGATAATATTTTTGTGCGCGTTGAAGCAGAATCTTGTTCCCAAGTTCACGAAAGTAAATATAGTCTGGTTCGGTGTCCTCAGACCTCAGGTATTCCCTCACTAAGTCGTTTCTCTCTCTCTCTCTTAGTGTGTTTTCTGGTAGTCTCTAGGGTTAGAGGCTTCTTTGGAGTAGATGAAGCTCTCGCTAAAGCCGTTGCAGTCTACTGAGGTCCAGCCACCTCCGGATATTTATATCGTAGTGGGAAGCTGACGTCGTTCCTGGGCTGCCTGCTGAACTGTTCCCAAACTATGCCAGGAATGTTTCTCGGCGCATTTTCCATCCAAGATCCTAAGCTCCACCCTGTCTAAACCTTTTTTTTCTTTCTCAAATGGATTTTTCCCCTCTGGATCCCATCTGAACACACTTTTCCGTCTCACATTTTCCCCTTCTTGTTTATCCCTCCTTTCGTTTTCTTCCTCAGCTCACTTCTCACATCTATCAGTTCGACTTCAGTGTCCTTTTCTGTAGAAGCAGTGAGGCTTAAGGACATTATTGTAACTGTATTGTCTGTGACTAGATAATACATTTATTTATTATTTGAAAATTCAGGCCACAATGAAGTGAAATACTCCATAACTTCCTGGTTTCATTGTAAATGAACACTGCAACGTGTGAACAGATGCCATAAAGTATTGAGGATTCATTATAAACTAATTTCAGTGTGAGATATTTATTCAGTGTGATTTCTGACTCAGTAATACATTTCCCGATTAAATCGTTTAAATACACGTCTGTTGTATGTTGCAGTAGTCATGGTTAAAATAACTGTAGTCTTGGTTTTTCTGTGTGAATCCTAAAAGGAGTGGGCAGAAATACTTTTAACAGTGTCTATTTCTGTCTCACCAGTGCCTTTATTCAGAGAAGCTAAGCGTTTCCAGATGCGCACCAGAGCTCAGACGTAACAATATTGCCATATTTGGTATGGCAGTAGCATGCATTATTAACATATTTCTCTTCCTTTGGTCAGCAGACCACAGAGCATTCCTGATAGCATAAAGACTTGTTAAATATGTTCTTCATGCGGGGACATTCCTTTGCATTCATCCCTTGATGCAATTTGACTTTTCACGCAATCTGTCCATCACGTCTCGGGGAGAAAAGTGGGTCCTTTGATCCAGTTTTCAACAAGACATGTTGTGTGAGTGGTGCGGGGAGACAAATATTTGGTCCATGACTATTTTTAAACCAGGGGTTTCAGTGAGTCCCCACCACCGAAGTTTTCAAATGATTCCAGTTGAAATCATTCACCTGAGGGAGACGAAATGCGCAAAGGCGCAAAAATAAATCTTTATTATTGCCACGAACGACTGGCAGATGCCAAAGAGGACGTTTTGAATGAGGGCAAGAGAGGGTGTTTATTTGTGTTTATGAGGATCGGACAGTACACTTCTTCTATCTCCCCTGTTGTGTAGACTAAGACTTAAGATAGCGCACATAGAGTGAGACTGCAACAATGAACCAGACGGCTGAAGAGCCTCTCCGGTGAGTTTGGTCTTCTTTTGTTCACTTTATTTTACAAGCAGTGGTCCGGCTGACTACTTATGAATCAGCTTTTAGCAGCATGATCCCGAATCATCACTGTACTCGCGTTGCGTATGTTTTTTTAAAGCAGCTAAAAATCGATTCTTCGAAGATTATATCCTATAAGCAAAAGTACATAATCCAGGATAGTGTGTTTTCGGGGTCTGTAGGAGAAGCTGAAACTGAAGACTGAAGCATTTTATAAACTTCTGTTTGTGCAGATTCTCACACAGACTGTCTGAGCTTGCTTTATGATTGTGTGGCCATAATGTCATACTTCCACTTCAAGACACTAGGTGGTGATGTGAAAAGATCAGCTTAGTGGACGATATAGTTTTATTTCAAAAATGGCCAGTGTTCAAATGTCGGTAGTCACCTCATCTAATACAATAGTTCATATGCATATGATTACTTTGTTCATCCATGTAGACAGTGACTTGAGTCTGTAAGTAGGAAGTGTGTGTGTGTGTGTGTGTGTGTGTGTGTGTGTGTGTGGATAGGAGGCGTGTCTGTGTGAACACGTGCTCTCTTGTGTGTATTTCCTATCTGTGCTATTCAGACCACTGTAAACGTCAAATGTAAGCCTTTTTAAAAAAAAAAAAAAGAAGATTTTACACAGCAACATGAGTTTACCTTTCATAGTGAGTGATGTTAAACTCAAGAAACAGCTGTAAACTGAATAGAGCTGTACAGATATTGAAATATAGATTTTAGGTCATGGCATCATCTTCATTTGGATTTGACTAAATATTTTAAAATGGAAAGATTGCCTTACAAACTGAGGACAAGAAGTTTAAAGGACGTGCATCAAGCAGGGAATGTAGAAATTAAAATTGACTGCAAGGTCAAGAATATCTTGGCCCGTGCTTCCTCGATTTTGATCATTCTTCTGAAACTACCTTTGTGGAAGTACGGAACTAAATTGCTGGAATATCCCTTTAATGTGTCAGACACAATACTGTGTGCGTGCGTGCATCCGTCTGTGTTACGGCAGTAGGAAACAGTGTTGTCATTGTACGTCAATGGAGAATAACATGCGGCGGTCCTCATTCCATAATTATCCACTGAATTCAGGAAACATTTCAAAACCTGGACATGCTTCTCTGTTTTGTGATTGCTCGGGCATAATAGTTTCCACTAAGGCCACTCAAGAGACACACATTCACACATATACACGTGTGCCCCATAGACACGATGAGGCCCTCATCTTGTTTCTTTACCAAAATGCTGTATAGATTATTCCCACAGCTCTGTAACAGGGCTATCTGAGACTCCTCCCTGCCTGTGGCTGGAATGGTGAAGCAATTCCAATGCTGACATGATGTTTATGTATTGTGTTGTTGCTCAATGTGATGGAAACTTAATGTCGGATCCCACCAGGAGCACGTACAGTTGAAGAAACACCAGCCCTCTGAATCAGTTCTAAGGAAGTTTGTGGTCAGCAACATTCAGCCTTCCCATTTATGTCTAAGTGACGGATGGAACAGAACAAGACAGTGCAGCATGGTTAAACAACAGATTCCATTGTAGTATATCCAAGATAAATGTCATAACTGGTATGTAGTGTACGCTGGCAATGCTTCCTGTCTCTGTCAGCGCGTGGAGCAGCAGGAAGTCTGCTGAGTTATGGGTCATTCTAATGTGAACGTGGGCAGAGATGATGCAAATGAATAAGTGGAGTTTAAAGAAAGTCAGTAGGAGGGCAGAGGACTTTCTAGATCACGTGATTTTCAGTCATCAGAATCTTTTCACGTATAAAGTTGAAGATTACAAATTCAATTTTCTTCTTGAAAAATTTCAAACTTTTACAAAACAATGCACAGGCGGTCCGATCTATCTACAGTATTTCTATAGTGCATCTCAAGTTTGTCGATACAGGAATGTTGAACAAATCTGCTACAAGATCAAGAATCAGTCTGGTGTTACACCCTATTGTAAATAGATAAACTGGTATGAGAGTGTAAAGAGTAGATGTAGTTTACCACCATGTAAACTTTCGTGATGTGAAATTTGTTTTGAAAAGGTCACGTTTTTCTTGAACAAATATATTTAAATACCTGGCTCCAGCATCATATTGGCTTTTTCTTTTCAGCTGCTACTGTTAGTATTTCCTTCATACTTTTGTTGAATTATTGGCAGCAAGACAAGAAGGCAACAACTCTAAGGCTTGGTCACACATTTAAACAGTCCAGACCATATTTTCTTTTTAGGTTATTTGTCATGTTGAGAGATCGGATCACTTTAATTAATAGACGATAATCCCATGCACAGCTTGACTGGCTGAGGAAGTTGACAGCGGGACAAGCTGTCTAATCCAAACTTGCATAATTTATACTGTGTACTGTGAGCTGTACAAGTCACAGTATCATACTGTATGTGCCGTTATCTGGGGTTTAATCCACTTTGTTACGCGTGCGCTGTCTTCTGGTACAGACTGACCTCCTTATCCTGTTGACTCAGATGGAAAACTTCAAAATTATTCTCTGTTCAAATGCAAAATCACTTGTCCGAAGCCTTTGAAACGAGATGTGAAACACTAGAAAAACAAAATAATCTGTGTAAAATAAGGCCAGTTGGCATTAACACACAAATACCTTTCTGTAAAAATGTGGAATCTATAAAAAAAATGACAAAAGAGGAGCCTCCTCCTCTTCTGTCAAGAAACTATGATCAGTAGGTATAATCACATATAATACATGAAAAAAAAATCTCTGAAGCTCTGACACAACATCATCAATGTCAATCTCAGAAAAGTTTTTTACTTTTTGTGGTCTCTCTTCTTGTTTTAGATGCTTCTGGTATAAATACAGTACTTATGAGGCCAGTCTAACAAAGTCAACTGTCTATATTTTATGATTCTCTATAATCTGTTTGTGGATGGTGTCAGTCCTAAATCAATTTGTTCAAACGGAAAACGAAACGATTGTGAAGACGTATGAGCAATTCCCTAAAACTGAGTGCAGTTTCTTGCAAAATGTACTTAAAATGAGTCAGTTGTGAAATAATAATGTAGCACAAACTTCCTTAGAACATCAGAACTGTGGCAGTATTTATGACTTTTTTTTTTTCTTTCTTTAAGGAATTTCCCAAAACGCAAAGTAGCTTAGATGTTTTAATAAGTGCATGTAAACAACTAGTTTTGGACATTGGTGAGTGAGTGCAACTTTTTTTAAATGAAGCATCCTCCTCGTTGCTTAGTCTTATCTGATATTCAGATCAGATTGTTTTTGTTTTTGTAGTATTTCTGGTTTCTAAATTTGCCTGACTTCTAAGGGTTAAATACAATATGCCCTGCACCTGTGTCACTTTAGACGTTAGACGTCTAGGATGTCATCATGAGTAAAATCAGACTAGATAAACAAAGACGCTCTGCTTTGGGTGCACAGCTGGAGGATCATGTCTGCTTTCACTCTCTTTCTTTTATAGCTCTACCATGCACCAGCCAGGTGTGCCTGAAGTATGAGAGACTTCCTTCGTCTAAAGTAACTGAAATTCCTCTGCACAGGGAGAAAGGAGAGGGTCGTTGGCCACGTCCGTCGATGATGATGATGATGATGATAATAAGGAGGAGGGTGGTGGCAGGTGTTAGTCTTGGGAGGAGGAGGCTGGTGATGGTGGATGCTGATCCTGGCAGGAGTGGAAAAAGGAATGTGGGGCTCCTGGAATGTTTAGAGCAGTTGGAGATAATTGAGTGAATCTGGAACAAGAAAAAACAACGCGAGGTCCCGGAGTGGAAGAATGTGCTTCTGGGATGTCTGTAGAAACATTCCATCCATTCAGACAGCTTCACTGGGCCCAGAACCTTCCTTAGATGGCACCATAGGGAATTTTACACACACCCTTCCTTCTCCCATACACACATCCTTGCACTGCTCTTCCTTTCACGCTCTTCTCGTCTTGAACCATCTTGCGTTACAGAGACCCTCCTTTATACTGAATGTGTTCCTTTACACTTGAAGTTTGTGTACATTGCTTAGTTTTTTATATGGAACAACTGCTCTGCAAAGCATCAACAAAGTTGTGCATGCATTTATCACTGTACTGTGGCTTTATGCATATTAATTTATGACAGTGTTGTTTGCAGTGAAAGCGATTCATTAATCTTTATTTGGTAAGTATAAAAATATATATCATACTGTGTCCACCCATTGTTTAGTTCTATTTTATGCACTTTTTAGTTGTTGTATCTTTTCAGGTCATTACTTATGTTTTACAGAGACTTAGGTCACTTCCTAATACAACTTCTTATATAATAAAACCAAGATGCAATATGTTGGGCATCTCATATTCTTAAAATGACGTGTTTTCCCTAAATGTGTGTTTTGTGACAGATCAGATGTGCTGAATACATCTATGGCACCTTTGAGATGTGTTTTATTTTTTTATTTGAATTTAAATAAATCATATATCTAATTATTTTCTTCTTGATGGCCCTGCAGAAATAATACACCAGTCCAACAACCAGACTTTTACTAGTCCACTTAGCAGCCTTTCTGACTGCTCAAAGTAACAAGTGAAATATTTGAAAACTAAATATGAATGCGCTTTTTTATTATTGCATAAGATAATGAAAAGTAGCTACATTTAAATCTGAGAAACTAGATCTCGGTGGCATTTTCCACGTCTGCTTGACAAACGGCATGAAATATAAATTATCAGTTGTTCAACTAATAGTTTAATTGATTCTCATAAATATTCCCATAAGTAAATACAGACACATGGACAGATAATATGTGATGTATTTGCCACATTCTGTTGCTTTTTAAAGGTGCTTTTAGGGCATGCAAGAGTTTGACTCGCAGGCGCTATTTTGCTAAATCAGTGTGAAACTGATTAACTATAGGTCCAGGGTGTCACTTCTGGGTCTATACACCTCACCGAGGGCTCACACAGTCGCAGGTTACACGTGATGGTTGGTGCGCGTCACTGAAAAGCTGTCGCTCGCCTGGAGACTGGAGCAGGACTGACTGACACTGTATGTAGCAGGCTACTGTAAATAAAGAATAAAATCCTAACTAATTACAAGGGAACAAATTAGGAATCATTAATTCTCTGATTTGTCTGTTGAGGTTGTTTGCAGCCCTTTTTTCCCCAGATTTGAGCGTGTCAAGTGAAGGGAAAGCAGAACATGGCTGGTTTGATGGCAGGTTTTGGTCATTACACCCACGCCGTCGTCCGGGGAATCCCTGCATCCCTGGCCAAAAAAGCGCTGCGGACCAGCCAGTCGGAGGTGGAGGTGGACCTGACCAAGGCACAGAAGGAGCACGAAGCTTACGTCGAGGTCCTGAGGACCAGGCTCGGACTGGAGGTGGTCGAGCTCCCCGCGGACGAGTCGATGCCGGACTGCGTGTTTGTGGAGGACGCGGCGGTGGTATGTGGTGACACGGCGCTCATCACCAGACCCGGAGCAGAGAGCAGGAGGAGAGAGGTAGGGAAGTGCTCCACAGCGTGATTCAGTACACCGAAAATTAAAAAAAAAAAAAAAAGTTTGATGTGAAAGTGGAGAGGAAGGCGTTCTCCCCTTTAATTGCCTGTTGTGCACACATGGCATGCAATTAACGAGATGCAGGGAAGAGCACAAACGTTACGGTGGCTAAATGATGTGAGAGCTTTTTAGATAGTAACATGAGTTTAACAAAAATGTTCCTTGTACAATCACGTTTTCCCCTCGAAATGGTTGTTAATTCATAATTAACCATCTTAAAACTAAATTAAAACTATGCACTAGTCAGAAAATCCTTGAAACTTGTGTGTTTGGAGTTTTTAACCTGCTGAAGGCCTGCATCTCTGAAACCTCACAAACACTCTGCACCATGGCACCACACTTTAACCACAATGTACACCAGCTTAAAAGGAATGAGGCAACACCCATTTTAAAGCTAACAGTGCTTATATATATATATATTACATTTGTTGTGTACTTTACATGTACTTAGTTTGAGTTTGTTCACGTGTTATGGTTTGTACTTTTCTTGGCAACATGCTGGCACCATTGTCTCTTGTCACTTTGTATTCTATGTGGGTTGTCAGTTCTAAGCTTCTCGGGAGGTTTTACCTTATAACTCACAAAGTAATTTAATGATTGGATGTAAGGAAAACAGAAAGAGAGACGTGCGGTTTTTCAGCCCAGAGCCTTTATGGCTGTGCTTAAATGAACGAATGAAGGCATTTATGAAAACAAAACAGTGTGAGTGCACTCGGTTGCCTAGAGCCAGTAGCTGCAATGTAGGGTAGCTGTGTGTGTGTGTCTGTTTGTGTGAATGACAGTGAGGGGAAACGGTAGGACGACTTGTTTGAAAGCCCCTGTCATTTCACATCAGAATCACTTTGCTTCCCTCACTGGTGCTAATGGTCCCCGGCCTCACTGGCAGCGTCAGTATTGATTGAAAACCTCAGTGCTGCTACCTTCAGCCACCATATTTCATTCATACAGAGCGTTGTGCAAGTTTCATTTGCATGCACATATGCACACGCCATTAGCACTCGGCCAAAAGCCGCTCTCACATGTAAATCGTGAAATGGTTATTTGGTTTCTCATCCATGTTCTACTGATGTGAGATATCAGCTGTGATTGATGAAAATTTGGCAAACTGGGGCATGAGCGCATAAATAAAATGTTTGCAATAATAGGATTGGTCATATTACAGATGGAATCGATGGAGAAACTTTTGTTCATAATGAGATATAATAAGAGAAAATTATATCTCATTATCATTGTGTGAGTTAAAACGCTGTGGCCTGCTGGAAAAAAGAATGAACAAAATTACATTTTACACTGAAGTGAGAATGAGGCTGTAATTGAGTTTATGTGGTTTGAGGAACAATGGTAATTTTCCGGGTAATAATGTTTAATGATACTTGAAAATCCTGAAATCTGACATATTTTCTATCATTTGTTCCTTTTTTTTTAAATTCGTGTAAGTGAAGATAAATGGACAGAGACTCATAAACACATTTGGTGCATCATGGTTTCCATCATAGACACTTATTTATCAGGATCTGTATCTTTAAAATCTTACATGTTTGCATTGTCGGCTTGATCAAAGCAATTTCCATCATAGACATTTATTTATCATGATCTATAGCTATAAAACCTTAGATGTTTGCATTGTCAGCTTGATCAAAGCATCAAATCATCATAGAGGTTATATTTTTTATAACATTAGTCAGGTTAAATGCTGCCTTAAAAGCTTTTGTCAGACTGTAACTGTCTCACTGTTTACAACAACTGCCCTGGGGACTGATAAGGTGCTGCTATCAGTGATACTGTTGCATGTATTTGAACAGTCAAATTGCTTTCTTGCCTGAACCTCCCTGCTGTGTAACATGCAGTATTACACTGCATGTCGAATATAATTATTGTAACTTGTAACTTACAAGCGTTATAATGTTGTAAGTTTAAAAATACTGCTTTTATTTACCTCCAAGCAGATGGTGTTGTATTTATTAGGTGCCTCTTCCTTCAACTGAAGTTTTATATAAAATGGGAAACAGCCATTTGTTTGTCTTTTTGTCAGCCCTCTTTAGAATAAATCATTTTGCTCGTGGTTGCAGTAGATAATAATTATTTCTGCTTACTGATACACACTCAGAAATCTAACATGAAGTGGATGGTTGTTTTAAGACAGCTTGACACATGTATTAAAAATCATAAAAATAAAATCTTTAATTTACATTTAGCACTTTGTAGAAGCCCCTTTTGGTAGCAGTTGCAGCTTTGAACCTCCTTTGTTCAGAAGCAGGTGAGTTTCTGAAGCCATTGTAAATCCTCAAACATGTCTGTGTTAGAAAAAAACTCTCCTATTTGCATCGACTGAATGCTGAGAACAGATTTCCCTCAGATGTTTCAGCAGCCTTGCATGCAGATTAGGCTACAGCACAACACAGCATCCTAATGCTGTGGTTCAGTTTTAGAGTAAGTCAGACTTTATTATCAGCAACAAATAAATAAACTGTCTGACTTTAATTGCACAAGTCTGATTTCTGACCTAAAAAAAATCATGACTATCAGGAAATGGCTTTTCTATCTACTGCATCTCTAGCCAAGGCCTTATCTGTTTTCTCTACCTCCATTCTTGCATAAGTAAAAATTTCAGTGTTTTTTTTATAGATTAAAAAAAGAACCTGTCGCAACTTGTCAATAGTGTGACTGGATATTAACATTTTGTAGGTCAGTTTGGAGCAGAGACAATCAGGTTACTATCTAATCTTGGTTTTTAAAAAGAAGAACATAAACTAGTTATTTTATCATTAGCCAGGATCATTACAGGTGCTGCCTGTAAGACTTGGACTTTGGACAGTCAGTGAAAAAGAAATTTCTTCTGAACTTGCTTAATGTCTTTTTAATCAGATACTGTTGATAACAACTTGATGTTTCTATCTCTTTAAATGATAAGACAGATATTTTTGTAACTGATTCTATGCACTGTAGAGGTTAGTGTTGCTCAGGTCCATAAAACATTATGGATTGAAATAACTTGATGAACATTTCTTTAAAATTACTGGGATCAGATCCAGTCGGCAGCATCTTAAAAGCTTTATTATTGGTGGGAATGTTTGTCTAAATGGACTATACTGTCATCTACTGCAGACTGGCGTATTGTCAAAACAGTGCCTGACTTCCTTATTTTATAATATTTAACATTAGTCTGTTCACCGAGTTGCATGCACAGCTGCAGATTGACAGATACATGTTTATTTTCTTGCTTACTTTGATCTAGTTTAGGAATCACAATGAAAATTGGACAGGGTTGTAACTGGCAGTTTTATAATGGGTTAATTTTCCAATTATTTTGTCAGTGAGTTAACCTCACTTTCTCATTTGTTGCTTGACTAACGGCTTAAAAACCACCATGATGAAGAAACGGTGTATAATATTTGGCATCTCTGTAGAAGAATTAAATAATTTGAAAACGGATACACACACGTTTTCTGGCTAACGTGGCTAATAAGAATGCTTTTCTTAAAGAAATGTTCCTGTTGCCAGTGATGTCACGCATCGCCCAGACTCCTCTAGGGTGTATCAGAAGTGATCATTATGTGTTGAATGTTTTGCGTAGGGGTGTTGACGTCTTGTGTCTGCACAACTCACTAGCCTGGCTCACTAGCTCAGCTCAGTTCCACTGGGGTTTCATTTGCATGCGTAGACATACCGTCTTCAGGATATCTCCTTAGCTTGCTAACAGCACAACAGTATTTCTGTCATACCTCCCAACCTTAAACAATGGCTGCAGAGCACCAGACATTGCCAGACTGTTCTTACTAAGACACTAACTCTCTGAGTAAATGATTTCAACTGGCTTCATTGATCATTCTCTATGTCTCTAAATGTGTGAGGGTTAAAGGGTATTTCACATCTCACTGATTGGGGGAGTTCAAGGTTCAAATTTATTGCAGTTCAGCCTAAACTAAAAGAACAGTACCAAACTCATATGAGGTTTCACACTCATCAGGGACTGGCTTCACAAAGACCCACTTTAACCGTAGCTTAGCTTCCTAATTAAATTTCTAGGATGAATTTCTTTTGCATTAAGTTATCTCATCTTTGACCTTCATAAGGAGTGATTTGTTGGGTAAATTAAGTCATTAAAACATGATTGTGTTACACCGTTCAGTTCTGTTCACTCTAGCAGAAAAGTGTTTGACCTCTGGAAGAACAGTTACATGGATATTTTTCTGGGAAATTCAGTGGTTGTAACAATGCAGAAGAGCTTGAGTGGCATAAAATCTCAGCTCAGTGCACACTAGCATAGCTGAGCCGCTGTGGTTTTATAACATGGCATGGCTCAGTACTTCTGCTAACTCGTCAGTCAGGCACATAATTGGTGATTTGATGTTGTGTGGATGGGAAGCTGGTGAAGGATCATGTTCAAATCCTTGTCCCTGTTGGTTCTTTCCCACAGCAAAGTGGGAATTAGCAGTGACAAGGACGGTGGAACAGGAATTAGTCTTTCCAGATTTGTTGAGAATAAAAAGGTAGCATAGTGATTTTTCTCAATATTGCCCACACTATTATACCATTATGCTACTACTCAATTCTAAACCCCGCAGTCATGACAAGTAGTGATTTTATTAACCCTTTACTGATAAAATGCTTTATGTAATTTCAGCTGTCAGCAGCTGCACTTATTTGACTTTTTATCTGTAGTCATATCCTGAACTTCAGGAGCTCTCAGTTTCTGTCTTGCGGTGATGTCAAATTTAATTGGCTAAAAAGAAAATCCTCTTTAAATCCTCTTCCACTTTTGACTTTTTTTTGACACTGATTTTACTGAAGCAAAAGACTTGAGATGAGAAGGAGTAGTAGCGAGGAGTGAGTGAGGTGTGCTTTATCTGAATTAACTTGATGTGATTACTTCAAGTTAATTCTAATAATAATAATACCTATTATGTTGTATTACTATTGCTAGGACGGTGTAATAATGTGAAGTGTCGCCATTACCAGTTTTGGAATTGCCACTTATTATTAACTGCTGTAAACAGTTACTGTCAATTAAACTTGATGTGTCTGGGTCATTAAAAGTAATGTAAATGTACTAATGTAAAAAAGCTTGGGTGTCAACTAAAGTTTGGAGACAGGATGGAAAAATCTGCTCCACAGACACAATATTTAGGTCATGTTTTTATAGACGTAATATTTAGAGTGAGTCCTAGCAGTTTGTGTCCATGCGGGCCCCTTTCCGGTCATGCCTCACGTAACTGCCCCCAAACTAAAACCAAACAGCACAGAAGCCTAGTTTTGACTGGCTGGCCTGCAGATGCAGATTCCTTGCTGTCCTGACTGCTCTTTTAAGACTTCCCAAACGGAACCGCTCTGGTTTCCTTCAGGGAGGCTTGACATCCGCGTGTGAACAGTGGAGGAGGTTGAGACACCTGGAACCCTCCAGTAGTATGTGGGATGGGGTCAACGTGCCTTCCCCAACTGTCTGTTACATTCCTACCACATTTAACCTGCCCTTCCTCTCAGTGTTAGTCTGTCTGACTCCACATCTGGTGTGTTCATCCTGCTGCCTTTTCCATCCTCTGTCTCTCATTCATAGTCTTTCAGAGATTCAAATCAAAGCATAAAGTCTTTCTCAGATCAAGCTGGTTTAACAACCATGATCAATGACTCAACAATGGTCTGCCAGTGAAAAGTAATAATCCTTCTTTGATTGAGCAATGTAGGTTAACCTAGTTTCAAGTTATGAAAAATAAATTATATTTCCAGTAATGCGACTGTATTAAAAGTAAATTATGGTGCTTCAGGTATGTCTTTTGTTGGCAAGAAAATAAACTCACACTGAAAACACATTGAGAACCAGCAGCGGAGCATTCCACTGTAAACAGATTTGAAGGTATTCAGACATCTTAACATAGTTTCTCATATTTTGAGTGGAAATTTACCTGTGTTGTTTTAACCTTTTTTAAACCGAACTAATAATATTCAAAGAATCTTGGTCTAAATTCTGCAGAGAAAAAAAGTGGTTGCACCAGATGTTCTGAAGTTCAAATATAGCCTCTTATGGCATAATATTTTTTTTATTGTGTGGCCCAAAGTATTTATAGTATTTATAATATTCACCTTAGATTTTTATAAAATTGTCTTTATTATTATATTACCTAAAATAATGTGAATTAGGAAGGTCAGTATTTCACAGAAGTAACATATAGTAGTCTATATTCAAGTATGAAACTGTATACCTATGCCTTAGACATTTCATCCTAAACTGCATGAATGTGTACAATGTTGTTTCAGTTAAGTTTCAGGGTTAGAAGTTAAATTTAACAAATATTTGTTCTGCTTTTCTAAACTGTTGCATATAGTTAGTGACTTACCATTTACTATGCTACCAATTTGCACATTACTAAATACTTTTCAAGCTTAAACATGTCTTAAGATATAATAAGTGCAATAACGAGTGGAATGCTGCAGGTACGTTATGTACAGCATTAGCAGGTTAAATCCCTTTTTCTGCATCATCATCGCAGTTCGTTTTCTGTGGGTCAGCCAACACGTGCCGGGACCTCTCCCCTCGTGTGTTGTGTAAAGATAGTGCCGTGTGAATAGACCAGACAGCACTTTCCCCACCCTTGGACCAATGCCCCCTTTTGGCCTTAAGTTCACCCACCACAACCTCTTCAGTCGAGCACACTGTATCAGTCTGTGAGACAGCTGCGGGAGATTCGCGAACAGGAACTCCTCTCAGGCTTGCTAGATGACCGGGTCAAGCTCAGCCATCACCGTGGGTGTGTGAATGTCTGGTGAAAATGTGTATGCGAAGCGAGCAGTGGAAGACACAGGAAGTAGGCTAGGCACAAAAGTCATGCTAAGGTCAGGGTGAACAATAGGCCCAAGACAAATCTCATTTTTCAGGTTTTGGGGATAAAAGCCCCATTGATTCTGTAAAAATGTCTTTTTCTCCTTTCTGCCAAGACTTTATCTGTTGTCATAATCAGATTCATAATAGGATAAATTCAGAGTGAAGTAATGTGAGAGGAGATACAGTGGGAGTTTTTACTTTCAAATAAATGTTTATAAAATAAATAATTTTGTCACTGGTGATTTAGTAATGCTTGTTGTTTATCCTGTGCAGAAAATAGAGCATGACATCTTGAGCTGTTTTATTTTATCAAGTCTGAATGGTAGCGTCCTTGACTTCTGATTCCAGGAGTGAAAATCCTGTGTCTAAACCCACAACACCCTTGAGCACTATTAAGTCACAAGGGTGTGATGATTAGGGCTGGACCAAGTGCATGTTCATTCATTGGATATGTTTACTTTTTTCACTAATTGTAAGATATTACTAATGATTTAATTTTGATTGCTCTATTAAAACATATACACATATAATACATCTCATCTTATCTCAATCTCATTCACCACAGTGATACTTTAATCTGGACCTTAACAAGACAAAATCTGCTGCTTTCATAACTGTGCCAAATACACGACCTACGTAGTTTTATTTATAGCGGCTTGATTTTAATTAATTTTTTTCTGGTAAGACCTTTGAACCCCATTTCCTTACTTATTGTATGTGTCTTGTCAGTCACTCTGCCACCGTTTGTTTCCACGGGGTATCCAAAATGCGATTGAGAAGTGGCGGAGGGCAGGGGGAACCTTCTGTGCTAACACTCACCCCATCACACTGGCTGCTGCTCTGGTTCTCTTATGTCCTGATATCCCAAGACAGCTTTTCACACAAAGGAATACTTTCACGTTTTAGTGTAGCAAGATCTCATCACACCCCTACTAAGTTGTTGGTTTATATTAGGCATCATGCCTTGAGCATGTTGACCATGTTAATTTAGTTTAAAAAGAACTGACAGATGTTGACGGAGCCCACAAACACTGATAAGTCAGTGGATGCAGCATTGCATGTTAGTTTTGGCCAAATAGTTTTCCTGTAATAGAATGATTGCTTCTGTAAACATAAAAGCAATCAGTCAAGGCTAATTAGGATAAATCACACTCTTTCTTCTTTCAGTTTTCACTCTTACTTCCTCTCTTTTGTTTCCACTCTTGAAAACACATCCTCAAGAAATAAAAACTGTAATTACATTACATTAACTTTATTAATTACTGGAGATGCAAAGCCACAAAGAATCTCCTGCGCGTTGCAGTATATAATCACCAGTGTCATATGTCAGTCAAGTTGATGGTTATGGTTAAATAACCAGATTTCTCTGCTGCCACTGAACAACAACAGTCATAACAGCCTTCATTTTTGTCTCAAGGTCTGATTATTACACTTGGCTACCACCTCTGTTAGATATACTGTTGTCTGAGGATGTGATACACCTGCTGCCTCCACTCATCATTTGACCTTTAATCGTTTTTTAAAAATATACCCCTGTAATTTACTGTATGTATCAGTACTGCACCTCATAGTCATGACTTGTCAATCACTTTGTTTATTGCACCGCTGTCAGTGAAGTGAATAAAGGCCTCAGGTGCTTCCACTGCTTCTACGATGTTTGAGCCACAACGTTGCACAAACAACCATATTTGAGGTTAACTGCAGCGGCAGACAGCAGTTTATTTTGCGTTATGTTTGACTTTGATTTAAAAACAAAAACACAATATATTGCCTATACAGTAATGTGATATATTCCTGTATTACGATATTCTGAATCGTAACCTCTGTATTGCGATGCGTATCTCACCAGATTCTTTCAAATACACAGCCCTCGTCAGCAGTCGCCCTGAAATGACAATTTGAGTAATCTACTAACCACATGGTCAAGTGTTCAGTGGCACTTCATAACAATATGATTATTGTAGTTGATTATAATGGTTGTTTACTTGAACACTCTGCTCATCTCAAATCATAAGACCTTTGGGATGTAGAGAATCGATTACTTACTAACTGAAAAAATGGAAAATAATTATTATCAGTCACGGATTATAGGCTTTATACAGGTCCTGAGGTTCAGACATGTTGCTGTGTGAAGACTATTTGTGTTAATTAACAGGTATATCTATTTAAGTAGACTGGGAATGTAACAAAAATGTTGAATATGATAATGTTGAAATGTGTTGTACTTCCTCTGTGTGTGACTGCAAGTGTGAGCCTGTGAAAATATCCTGTTTGCAATTATCACCAGGAGGTTGGCGTGTGTTTTTTCCTAGTTGGCAGTTTAAATTGACAGAGCATCAAAGGAACCCACCATCAGACTACTTGCTTTAAATGGTTCACTTTCCAATGAGCTCATGCTAGCTGAAATAATCTAATTCTGTGCACGATCAGGCAGTGAGTATGCAGACATGTAGTGTAGACAAAGCTCAGTGCAGTGTTGAAAGAACATGGCTGAAACTGTTTTGGTTCTGGCTGTGTGTTTCTATGAGAAACAGAGCAGTGCTTCTGGCGATTTGGATCAAGAATGAAGTAAGTGATGACATGTTGAGCGATTATTGTGTGTATTATCATAATGGTAAAAACAAGGGAAATAAGGCACAAAAAAGAACTTTTACATTATTCTGACTAGTTTGAAAAAAGTTATCCATCGAGAAATTCTTCCAAGCACTACCGTAACATTTGGCCCTTCGTGTCAATTCCAGTTGGGTTGTTTCTGAGCGTGCTGATTTCCAGACAATGAGCAAATTATAAAGTCTTCACATTACTTGGAACAGTTGGGTTTTGTATTTACATGTCAAATTTAAGCCAGCGTGACCCAGACCCATATGACGCATGATGACATCTCTATGATGCTAAGGTCCATTTTAACACTCATCTTGACATAGAGAAGGTGTCACACCCCTTAGGTTAGTTACAGTATAAGTAGTTTTCTTTGTTTGTTTTAACCAGTGAAAACGAAAAGGAGATACAGAGTAAACATGAAGTGGTATGAACTGAATGTGAATGTGTAGTACTTTCAACCTATTGAAATATTTTCATCAGCAGTTGCACCTGCATTGGCCTCAATCTCCCTGTCCCCATCTATCTCTTGTCACTGATATAAACAGCAGGCACACACTTAGTCATGTTGATTTCATGTGTCATTGTTGGACGGTGTCCTGGGAGGACAAGCTGTAGCAATGCTCACTCATATGTTCTACATCACTGTAGTCGAGTGTGTTGAATATGCAAAACCTCCAGAGCACTGTCCAGACAAAGGCACAGTCTTCACATCTGCTCAGCTTTGAGAAAACACTGCCAATATTGTTTCAAAATGATCTTTCTGACAGGAAGATGAAGTGACTTGTCTCTGCTGCAAGATTTATAAGGCATTTGTTACATCTCTTCAGTTGTCTTCTGTTTCGTGTTTGCAAATTTCTCTTATTTCTTCTTCTTTTTTCTCAATAAACCTGATTTAATTTTTACAATTGTGTAGATATTTAATCTGAAACTGAGAAGGAACGCATCTCTAATTACAAACTGATAAATCGCTAACAGTGTCAATATTCTTTCATGAATTCTTTACATCTTCTCTTCTTTTTTAGCATATCCATCACAGCATGGAGCAAGCATGCCTCACTGCAAAGACCTGCTTATCAGTCTTTGATGAAAGTGTTGTCTCAGTTGCTGTTTTTGCTCCAGAACCACCTCTCTGTTAGCATGAGAGCTATGCTAACTCAGTCTGCCTATTGACATTTGCAGAGTAGCTTTTAGTTGAGCTGAGCTGAGCACTCACAAATTGAAATTAACAGCAAATGAATCTTGCCCAAAATATTGAGGTAATCTCCACATTTAAACTACACATAGTCCTGCTGTACCAGTGTGTTTTTTATTTTTAAATTTCAGAATGCGATATTACCATGCCACTTATTTTTATTCTCTTAGGAGAAATTACCATCGGAGTCCTGGATCACTGAGCAATTTGAAGTGAGATTACCAGACGCCACATTAATGATCCAGTGATTTTAGACTATTCAGGAAGATCCTGTAGCATTCATTATGGCCTGATTGCTTTTTCTATAGACACACTCATAGCTGATGTTACTTCATTTGTTTTCTTAAGTCTTTGGAAAGAATAACACGGAACCTAATCTCAGTATTTTTATAGTGACCACTATTTAAATTCTACAACAAATGTTCTGATCGAGAAATTATAACCTCAGTCTCAGTGAATGTATAGATTTTAAAACCCAAAAAGGAATAGTTGGTTAAATTTAACAAAATCTAAACTGAAGCTTTAGTTAAAGGTTCACTAATTAATATTTTATATTAACAGTTGGTGTCATGCAGAACAATCGCACATAATGACACAAAACTACACAACAAATTAACTGAACTATTGTTTTAGCATCTTTAGGCTGTGATGGTTTAGATTTTATGGCTGTGTGTTGGTCACTGCTCTCATTAGCCTGTATCTAGTCCTGCAGGTGGATATTTACTACTACCTGCCCGACACCAAAGGAGAGGCAGGTGTTCTTTCTCTACTAACAAAAGCTGTGATGCATATTTTTCACACATGTGCCCCAACCTGAAAAACCACTGTGTAAAGTTGGCATACTTGGACTGTAATTCCTTCAGTGCTGAAGCAGACAGTATCTGCTCACTGCTTGTCGATCTTCAGGAATTTATCATAAGGATGTGTCCATTTGTATGTGTTTATGAGTCTACATTCATTGAGTTCTCAGACATGGGAGATGAGACTCAGGTGTCTAGTTTGCACATGATGGTTAGTCAGGAGACAGTATGTGTCGACTGGGTGCCACAATGTTCTCAGAGTTTCACGAGGAGGCTGGAGGCCACAGGGAGAGCACTCGCATGTTGTATCTATTGCACCTATGTGTAATTTGTACATATATGTGTGTACTGTTAGTATGTGTCACTTACATCTGTTTTGTGTGCGGCTGACGTCACACAAACGTAAAATAGTCTGTTGACCCAAATGGTACTTGTCCGCAAGGAAAGTTTTGGTTTGATTGTTCAGGTTTTCGGATTAGTCAGCATTTTTTTGCTGAAAACAGTACAAAGGAAGTAACTGCTCAGATCTTTGAAAGATTACGTTCTAAAAACTCAACTCAAGGTTATCTTTTAGAAGTACTTTTGCTGATCTGTGGAGCCCATTGTTGACGGCTCTTATTGGAACTCCTTTCTTCAGAAGAAAGAAATGAAATCAGTTGCCTTCGAGATTTAGAAAAGAAAACAGACATTGTTCCTTCTGACCTGTCTAGTCTATGTGCTCGTCACACCGCCTCTCTAGCACAGCACTTTATTGCAAACACTATGCTTGAAATTTAGGTGTGCTATTTGAGACAAACAAGTAACTTTTTTCAGTTGAGAGTTTTGGCGAAAATCAGACGCATTCTCTTTTTTGCTAATTTGAAAGGTAGTCCATGCTTTAATTTCATCGCAACTTGATTACTGCAATGCATTACACACCGGAATTAGCCAGTCTTCGTTCTCTCGCCGACAGCTAATCCAAAATGCTGCTGCTAGGCTTCCATACAGGAGCATGCAAGCATTACCACATTACCCCGGTTCTAATGTCTCTTCACTGGCTTCCAGTCCAATTTAGGATGGATTTTGAAGTATTACTGTTTGTTTTTAAATGTCCTCATGTCTGCACCCCTACAGACCGTATAGGGCACTCGGGTCCACTGACCAGATGCTCTTCATCAGGGGTCCCCAACCCTGGTCCTCAAGGCCCCTGTCCTACTTGTTTTCTAGCTATCCCTGCCTTACCCACTGAGGGTTACCTGGATCAGGTATATTGAGTCAATCAGAAGCTGGAAGATACCAATTTACTTTCTCTTTCCCTACTCTACACTAATTTGAGATGGTATCTTCCAGCTTCTGATTGACTGAACAAACCTTATCCAGGTAATCAGTAGGGTGTAGGGCAGGGATATCTGGAAAACAAGTACAGTAGGACAGTGGGCGTTGACTAAACTTTGAAACAACCTAGGTTGCGCTGACATTGGCAACCTTTAACTCCTTTGTATATATTTATTTATGTCTTGTTGCTAATGCTTTGTTTCCCAGCTGTACAGCACATTGGTCATGTTCTAATGTTTTCAAATCTGCTTATAAATACATAAGTTACATAAGTTGACTAGAAATAATAATATACTCTCTAATATTTTGTGACACTGCTGCTTAAGTACTTCGCCAATATAGGCAGCTGCCAAATACAATCCTCATAGCAACATACCAACACAGTATGTATCCTGCGGCAGTGATGGTGTTTTGTTGTGTTTAATGTCCATCTACAGTGATGATCATTTTGTGCATTCACTTTAAATGTTTAATTTATGTATATTGCCAACACATTTGATGCTGTAGTTATCTAACTGAAAGGCAAAGAGAGGTGCCAAAATGGCCAAAATAATAATGAATCATCCAGATCTTTGAAATGTCTGCAGTTTAATGATCCTTATATTCAGCAGCTTAGGACATGTGACACAAACAGTTTAGTAGAAGTTCCTGCGAAAGGTTAAACTGTAAGGTCAGTTTGCAGCTGACAACAGCTATCTGTGAGGGACAGATGTTTTTAACCACATGAGCCTCTAACAATGTTAATCATATGCGTACAGCATTGTTCAGTCTTTTTAAATGAAACACTGAAAAAGACACATGCATTTATATGTA
Source organism: Helostoma temminkii (assembly GCA_900302695.1). Taxonomy (NCBI): domain Eukaryota; kingdom Metazoa; phylum Chordata; class Actinopteri; order Anabantiformes; family Helostomatidae; genus Helostoma; species Helostoma temminkii. The sequence goes on along the minus strand of OMLM01001940.1, from coordinate 30,208 downwards.
TATGTGCGTGACAGTCAAGAGTTTGTGTGTGCATGGAAGATGTGAGATGTCCGGCGTGGTGGGGCAGGTAGTGCGATGCCTCCCCTGTCTGCTTCGGCTGTCACAGTGTGGTGTGATGTCCGCTCTCAGTCTGTTCTCACGCCAAAGATCATACTGAAAACACAAAGTTCTTCTCCGCCTCAGTCACGCACAGGTCAGGGCATGCAGACCCAGCAGAAATGCGTCAGTGTTTAAACAATTAGTCAATTAAGCCAACAGTCCAACAAAATTGACAAATTACGTGACTCATACCAAACATATGTTGATTATAGTTACTCAGATGTTAGAATTTGATTTATCTGTGCTGTAAATGAAGCTACAGATAAGAATAAGCAATTTGAAGATGACACTTTGGTCTGTGTTGTGATAGTTTGTTTGTGTTGTCATGCCACATTTTATACCTTAAACAATTGAATAAGAAGCAGTAAAACAGAGATATGTAATAGAGGTCATGCTCTCAAAGCATGCATTATCTCCCACACTGTGTACTGGACTTTCACTGGCTCTCCCATACAGTGAATTTACTGGTAAGACATCTTGCCAGCAGCTGAAGAACTTACAATATAGATTAGACTATTAACAGCTTTCATTTGCCTCATTTTCTGATGTGGCTTTTGAAAGGGTTTTGCATAAGGCTTGACAGAATTATGTATCTTGTTAGCCATATATTGACTGTATAGTCATGCATGACCATACTATGTCTCAGCAGTCAGGGTTGCAGGTAATAGAACATGAAAACTGAGCAGGGAAAATCTTCAGGTGCAACTTATAACGTCACTTTATTTCTGGGAAGCAATAAAGTGATTATATAATCTGTATCAGTATTATCTCATTATCAGTATGACCTAAAAACTAATTTCTACTACATTTAAGATTTACAGCATGGCTGGATGGTACAACACTATTACCACATGTTGTTTTTTTGTAACATAATTCAACTCTGGGACAACAGTGATCATTTCACATAGTAGTGTTCTTTATGTCATCATCTGTAACATTTACTGTGTGTACCCTCTGGATGTTTACTTCACAAGTAGCTTTCTTTTTCAGGATCATTCACAAATCCCTGCAGATAGAAGGAGAAAACTGCACATGTAACACAGCAAATGGATATTGTGTGTATATATAGTCTTTGTGTTTACGCATGCATGTGTTGATTGGCGAGGGTATTCAGATTCAGGGCCGTGAAAATTGTTACGTTCAGGCCACAGCATGACTAGTGTTAGTTACATAAGACCCCCCTCTCCATTGTGTAACTGTGTTTATTTAGTTTTCCAGCAAATACTCTGGTAAAGAGGTGAATCTTGTACAGAGACTCAGGAGGATACACGGGCCTCTGAGGTGGAGCAGATGAAGTATTTTGTTGGCACAGTGCTTTGGAAAAAAATACATCTAGAGTGTTGAGAAATGCTGCGGGACTGTATGGGGAGAATTTTTTTCATTCATGTAGGGAATACTGTGCTAGTGCTTTCACTGTTTATAATGTGGTTTTACTCTTAAGCATGGAAAGAATTTCATTCCTGTGTCTTGCTGCAGCTGGATATCTCACCATTGTTTGATCCTATATTGGTTTTGTGGGTATCTTTTGAAGCCGTCATATTTATACAGACTCCCACTGTAACCTATGAATGTCACAACTTCCCACAAATGCTTGGATCATGTGATGATAGGCATTGTAATTCAGTGAAAATGACAGGAGGCTCATGGTTGGAGACTTTCATTGCAGCTGGCCTGTTTTTATTCAAAATGTGTGCAAGACAGTGTAACTAATGAACATTAAGCATTGTTTGATTTAGAGGAAAAGATCTAAGCTTCACCGAGCCAATGTAGGTCCATCTGTCTGTACAAAACTATCCTAAATCTACAAATCTGTCGTTGGATGAAAACTATTTAAGCTGCCAGGCAAATACAGTTGCTGCCAGCAAGTAAGTTTGAACTCACATTGCTGAGCAACAAAAATGTAGCTGCAAGAAGTAAAAACTGAATTATTGCAGAGTTCAGAAACTTCCCTTAACTCCCCCCCCTGTCGTTTTTTTTTTTATATAAATACATGCTGGTGGCCTGCATCCACCCTTGGCAACCTGGAGAGGTTGGTTTGTGAAGCAAGGGGGAAATCAGCTCTGACAGAATGACAAGCTTCTCCGCTTCTTAGCGCTTACCATAAACTCATCTAATTGCTCTGGGGCTCCAAACCCACAATAAGAACTCATCCGCTGGGGCCCAGAGCAGTGGGAGGCTGTAGCAGACTTCCGGAAAACTGGAAAGTGTAGAAAAGGGAGACACGTGTCTACAGGCACAGGGAGCTTGTAAAGTTACTTTAAGCAAAATGTAACTTTTTGTTCTTCAGCTACTGATGTGCACACATGCAACCACACCTACTATTGGCTAATTCTGTTCTTACCCGTAGCAGATGTTTGTACAAAGCGGAGGAACATGTGTCTCTCTCTAAGTGCATGTGTATTTATGTATGCATGCCATTGTATCTTTGTCATAAGTTCATGTTAATAATAAAAGCACTGCATGGGGTAAATCGCACATTGCTAGTCTCTCATTGGCTGGCCAGCTTTTGTGGAAACACTCTTGGCAGGTGATCACAAGTCAGGGGCTGCAGGGTCAGGAGGCAGACTGATGAACTGGAATCCTGCTGGCCAGTAGGGAAGGTTTAAATCAGCTGGTTAGTGGACTGGATCGGCAAATTAGCACCCCAGGAAGCCTGATAGCAAGTTATCAGCTTCAGTTATAGCTATATCTACAACAATAACTTGATGCTGCACTGATTGTCCTCCATTCTGAGTGGTTGTTTTATATTTGCAGAGACTTGTAGTAAATCTGGGAATGCAACTAAGGATTATTTTCTTTACCGATTTCTGTCTTAGTGAACTTATTGGTTGATCATTATATCATTTTTTTGCAGCCCAAAATTCATATTTATTCAATTTATAGTTATATAAAACAGTCAAAAGCAGCATAAAAGTACCAGGTGGATTTTTGGACTTCTGCTTGACATGTGATTAATCAGTCATCGGTATTTTTGTTGATAAATGCTCTGGCAGTCAGTTAAATGATGAATCAAGCTTGTTATCACTCTAGTATGCATCTCATTTGACCAGGTGACGTGCTAAATTATTCTATAGGCAAAGCATAACTGCTGTGGTTGCGAGCGATTTAGTGATATCACACTCAGTCAGTGTCACATGCAGGCAGCTTTGTTAATGACTTGAAAGGTGGTGATGACTCTGATAGCCTGAAGCAAAATAAGCTCTGAAAGGACTAAATTGGCCCACTGATATTTGATGGGATCCTGATCAGAGGCTTCCCAGTTCTCTGCAGAGACTCAGTGAGGCTGAATGATGGCCAAGTAGCTGCAGTGGTGTTTTGGAGATGGCACAGTGTTTTGCAGGTGCCAGGGTCATTACAGTAGAGCTATTACGGATAATTTTTTCTCAGTCTTTATGGATCCATATCCCTTTTAGCACCCTCTGCTGTAAATATTGAAGCACTGTGGTGAATAAATTTCACATTACACTGTTGTCACTTTGTGGAAAAAGTTTGACTTAACAACTCCAAGATAATTGTGTAATATTGGTGAGATGCATAGCAATAATTACCCTTTAACTCAAACGTCGGACGCTGTTAAAGAGAGATGCATTTTCTGCCTCATGGCATCTGTTGCACTCAATTCTGAGTATGAATGTTTAGTTCTGCTGCAAAATCATTTTATGTAAGACGGAACATTGGTAAATTTGCTCCTGAATGCTTGTCTCAAACGATCCATCACTTTACTTAGAAACGTGTCTCTAGGGTTAACAACATGTGATGGAGAAGAGTGTGCAGGTCATGTTTTAGGTCTTGTTTGCCAGGGATAATGTGGACAGACCACAGTACCTCAGAAGCAGCAGCTGCAAAAATAGAACAGTAACTTAATAGTGCAGGGCTAAATGTATTCCAACATCAGTTATTGTGCGTCTCTCAGTTGAGGAGTCTGCGTTGCAGCACAAAATGTACACAAACAGAGACACTACATTCATATATTCAGTAGAGATTAGAACCTTTAAAACTGGATGATTTGTGAGACAAACCATGCCGTCTGAGGTGAAAGACAGCAGAAAGTAGTTATTGTGATTTGGCTCATAATCCAACACAGTCAGCAGTTAGAGCTGCAACAGCAACTGTGACACACAGTTCATGGAGGCAATTAACATACTTTCAAACCCATGCCGATTGCTGCTGCTTGCATAAAACAATAAGGCTTCTTTTCAGAGTCATAGCGCTGTTGATACAGACTTGATACACATATTTTAGAATCGGTGTGACTTACACTTCACAAGGATGTGATTATCTCCAGTGTTATGAATAAATCTCCATAAACATACATATAAATCAAACAAAAGGACTTAAAAGTTGAACCATCAGGTTTTGAATTTTACTTTAGCATGTAAGAAATCCAGTGGTAGTTTTTAAAAAAAACACTTCTTACATAAAATTTTTCCATATTTTTGATTGATATTATCAATTTACCAAAATGTAAACAAGTAAAGCTGGAAAATAGGCTTCAGCCTTATCCCACAACCCACTAAACTGTCTCTGCATCCCACAAAACCTCCAAATTATGGGAGCTGCACTACAAAAACGTATCACGATTTACAGCACCCATCTATTCTTCATGTGATGTCCTCAGTATTGTTTGACATTACTAAGGCTCCAAATGTCTCATCAACTTGGTTCTCCTTAGATCACCTCTACTTTTGTTGTTTACTCTTATACAGTATTTTGTGTTAATAACCTATAATCATCCAGTCAAAATGCTCATACAATTTTAAATTTCTGGTGGGTGGTTTAATTGTCTTTATTTGGTCTGAGGGGATACCCACAGTGTCAGACTTTGAAAACCTCTTGGTATAGACTACACACATAATCCTAACATAAGCAGTTTGGAAGAAGTATTTAAAGATGCAGAGCTTGACTCCATGATTCCTCTTTGTAGTGTGCTAGACCTTACAGTCTAATCTTCCATCCCACACAAACACTCACAGACACACAAATAAGTAGACGGATAAATACACAAATGCATCCACAGCCAGACAGATACATACAGGCAATTAGATATGAAAACAACCTGAAAAACAAAAGTCCAAGGACAGGATACAGGAAGTGTTTCCCAAACAGTCCAGTACATACAGACATGACTTCTAGACATGGACAAGTCAGTGTGTACCAGCGTGCGCCAGTGAACAAAACTCAAAGTCTCTTTCCTGTTGGCTGAGAGCTGCACTTGTTCAGCCATAACAGACAGTGCGGTTCCTGCCCATCGTGGCTCTGCTCTGGGACAGTATTGATTAACCTTTTTTTAACAGGGCACGTCAGGTCAACTGTTGTTGCTTCTGGCTTTGTGCACAAGTGTACATGTTTTACATCTCAGTACACTGTGAACCCGAAGGGTAGTTTTTCTGATCATTAACTTCCTGCGTGTTCCTGTCACAGATTTACAGATGTGCCCAGAGATGTCAGGGGCACTGATCCTTGTCTGCTTAACTCATCTTCATCTTCATTTACTCTTTTTGCATAACAGCGGACGTACTATTGTGTAATTTAATTAAAATGTTCACTAGTCATCATAAGCATAAGCAAAAAATGGATAAAAACTAATTGCTGAATGCCTAATATGGTCTTAAGGAAGTTTCTTTCTTCTTTCTATACATAGACAAATGTGCTGTGCATGTTTGGAGACAAGGGCAAAGCTCCTTTTTAAACATGTATGGATTTTGAGGTAACATAACATGTTACCATAACACCTCAGCCCTCTAAGGAGTTTTCCATGTACAAGGTTTCTTTTCATCACAACCATGTTAAAACCCCTTATGTGACTGTCTCATCATTCATTATTGCAAATCCACTCGTAGGAGCAAGGAGAATAAAATGTTGATGTTTAAGTGAATAGCTTTGGTGTCCCTTAGGGCGTCGCTTTCATGAATGCCAAATGAGAGCAAGCTTATTTGTGACATTCTCTGTAATGGAGGTTGTAGCAGTCAGAGAATGTTAATTATCCTCTTATTTACTGAGATGTTAATAGATGTGATCCTCTTTGACTGCTAAGAATTAGAGAGAGAAAAGATGCAGTGATAGTGTCCTTTTATCGCAGCATTTTTCTGCGTAGCGTGATGTATCTTTAAATTAATCTGATATAACTGAAAGATAAACTCTATGTGGCCTGAGTGTTAGTTCTAATTCATGGTGTATTGCGTATGCAAATACTATGTCAGAAGTTCTCCCTGGGGCCTAAAATGTCCTTTAAAATGGTTATCTGAGCTGTGAACTTATGGCAACCTTTACGTCACCTAACCCTCTGACACACTCACTCACTGTCTTTCACACATACACACACTTAAACACACTCTAGCACATTTTTGGATGCTGTCATCCACTTTAAATAGTCTGCCTCCTGGTATACAAGTCCCAGTCCCACAAACCATAAGGTAACATCAGTCTTTTCCCTCTGACCTCCATGATGACCCGACCGCCCACGTCAACTTTACCCCCTCTCTCATTCCCTCCCCACCTCCACTCACGCTGTCTGTGAGGAAGATGACATCAGCCCCAAATCTGCTGGAAGACGCTTCCTCTGCAGACTGCAGACCAAATTTTCCCATCCTCAGCCAGTCTGCTGCTTTTGCTGCCTGCACATGACAAGCAGTCTGGGCTGCATTGTTCAGAGTAAATATCATTTTGTCTGCTGTATATATATTTCCTGAATCTATATTCATATACCTAGGGATAGCCAGAGCCACTGAAATATTCTGTTGTGAAGAAACAAAATCTCCCAGTGGGGTAAACAAAATGACTTTATAATATATCAAGTACAAAATGATCTAACCGTAAAACAGAAAGAAAATATACATTTAATAAAAAAAAACTAATAATGTGAAACCACGCAATTTCCTTGCAAGCAAATTAAATCCTTGGTTATGTTATAGTCTTAGATTTGTCAACAGTAGCTCAGTTGGTAGGGCAGTTGTCTTTGAAACCCCAGGGTTGGTGGTTCAACTCCCAGTTTACCCAGTTCTTGGCTACATGGCAAAGTGTCTCTGGACAAGACACTGAACCCCTGTAACCTTGGTGCCTCAAAGGGGTAGTCTGTCGACAAAGAAATTCCCCAGGGGGATTAATAAAGTATCTATTATTATTATTTTTATTGCTATTATTACTAGCAACATATGTGATGTGCTCACCTTAGTTTACAGTGTTTCTAAACAAGGTTATTTAGATCATCTGAATAAACTGGATTGTTTACAGTCTTACCTGCATGTTTCCTGCCCTGATTGATCCTCTGACTTTCCCATAAATAACAGTACCAGTGAATGACAGAACTACAAAGATAAGACCTAAGTTCCAATAAAGATAAGACCTAAGGTCCAATAAACCTTGATTTTCATTTTAAGTTCTACAAATCAGTGGCAAATAAGTTCAATGTTTGAGTAATAGTAATAATGATAATAATAATAATAATAATAATAATAATAATAATAATAATAATAATAGTGATAATAATAATGACAGTGATGATAATGATATAAAATCTGAAGCCAGCACTACAGTAGAGTGAAGCTGTAGCACTATTTCCCCTTTGCAGAAAGCTCAACTTCCCTGTCTTTGTCTCCACCGCTCTCTATTAGACATAAACACAGCCACACAGATGGATGAATATACAGAGCAGGCTTGTTATAGACTAAACCAAATGATCAGACAGCAAGGGGAACTGGAAATGGGGTTGGGGGTCCATTCAGGGAAAGAGTCAGACAGCTCTCAGTGTCATTGTTGCTACCCCCGCCTCTTTGTTTCGCTGTGTTTTTCCTCCCCCTCTGGCACTAACATAGCCTCAATCACAGCACCTGCTTTCCCCATCATCTCTTTGTAGCCATCCCTCTCAGTGCAGAGTGAGTGCTGTGCTGTTCTACGGCCCGCTGACTTCAAACATGAGCTACTTCAGGAATGATAATGACAGAAACATGCCTGGAAAAATAGAATTGCCCTGCAAAAATACACTCTACTTTTTGTGTCGCTGCGTCCATTTTTCTGTGCGAATAACTGGCATCAGTCAGTACTCAGCACACAGAGTGATTGATGGTTGTTCTCTTCTACCTGTTTACCAGTGTTTGTATGTGATTGGCTGAGTATGAGGTAGTAATAAAAGGTTGGCTGGGCAAAAACAGAGATTGTTCTGTCCCAAGAAGCACACCTGTCCCGTGCCAGACCTGAGGAGTTAAACACACATGCACTGGGAGCCTGTGAGACATTCCCAGTGTGCTCCATTTCACATTCCAATCCTCTGACAGCATGTCTGCTCTTATATGATTATATTCAAGGTTTACAAAAAAATTAATGACACCTTTAGTTTGAAAGACTTGTTTGTTTTTATTTTAGGTGTCCACCATTTGGAAAAATCCTTATTTTTCATGTGGTTAATGGTCTGTACTGCAGCCTTTCATACAGATCAATCTGTGGCTCCACAGCCGTATATCTATAGATCTTCGCGTTATTGATTTGATGCCAATTGTATTTTATGTCCTATGTGACATTTTGTATCATTTCATGAGCTCATACACAGAAATCATTTTCCCATCAGTGTGCAAATGATTTTCGTGTATGAGATCATGAAATGCTACGAAAAGTACAGCAACCTTAAGCTACAATGAAATGCACAATTTCACATTATAGACTCAAGCTCAATTACTTTTGACTCTTAGTGCACAGTATAAATTACACAAAGCTCTAAAGGATTATATTACATAATGACACAGTAGGCAAATTTTCATACCATGCCACTTAGAACTAAGTGATTATTGTATATCTGCAAACATCTGATGTAAATACAAAAAAGTATTTTGCAGTAAAACTCCATCTATTTTTACATAGTCTTGAATTATTGTGTGCAGTCAGTCTTTATTTAGTCTGTTACTTTATGTTGAAATTCTAGTTTCTACAAAGCCAGTGAATAAGCCAAGGGATTTTAGCACTTAATACATAAATATGTGACTTTATGTGACCTGTGCTTCACTGTGGGGGTCATGCAGTCCTGTCCCCTGTAACACCATACGTTTAGGTGGCATGAGATTCATACAGATTAACTTTGGTCCAAACAGACCAGAGGATCAATTCTAAAGTCTTTGCCCCTGCCAGTACATCTGATATCTTGGAAAAGCTTAAATTATATTTCTTGTTCTTTGCTTCAGCACTGGCTTCCTGCATAGTTGACAACCATGTATTCCACTTCTATGCAGGATGTTTCTTACTGTGTGAGGTGAAACAGTCACTCCAGTTGGACTTTCCACAGCTTTGGTCAGCACTTTAAAATTCTTCAGTTCTTTACTAAGCAAAAATCAATCATCACAAGGTGAACTTACAGTTTTTCAAGGAGCTTGTCACGACTCCATATCTTTTAATTTCTTTATCACTTTTGCTATTGTCCTCTGACTTAATAACAGGAATTTCTAATTCACTTGTGTCCCTGCCATCTTCTGTGCCATGAGTTAATGTTTTTTTTTTTTTTCTCAGGCCTCCAGACAGTTATTTCCCGTATGTGGTGCCATTGTTTTCAGTATAAAGTCTGAGAGTTAGTAGGTTAACGATTCATTTTGTCTACTGCAACATTCCTCGTTCTTTGGCACCATTTAAAATTATGAAAACACTGGATTCACCCCAGTCTAAAATGTTTTCTTGGAAAAAATTCTTCAAAATGCTCTGATTGTTCCCTGAACTCCTGCTTCTGCTGATAACTGCATGTCAACCAGCAGTGAACACAACAGCTGTGCGTACGGCTCTTGACTGTGCACCAAAGTTTTTGCTCCATGTACATTACATTTAATCATTCAGGTGTCTACTCCACACCTAAAGTCTGCTGAAATCACAGCATTGTACGTTATAGTTGAACTGTGTTACTGCCTGATCATTACACCGACACAGATCGGCTGAAATTCTGGTCACTGGACAGAGGATGTAAGCAGTGGAACGATGAAAATTTCCACTCCTCACTCACGTGTTCGGGCTTGACCGTACTTCAGGCTTGTGGTGTAAGCGGTACTGGAGCAAAACCGGAGTGGGGCATAACCAGAGGCTGATGCTGGTCTGTCCAAAATCTGTCCACTCTCACTCCACTCATGTTCTGCCACCACAGTACACTTCCTTCATCCTTCTTAAAAAACCTACTCTATGAACTTGCTTAGTTCACCTATATGGATGCACCAGCACTGTTAATAAAAGAGCATATAGTGAAGCAGGCAGACTGAGGCCTAGTCAGAGCACATGCTCTTGTCATAATGGCATGGCATCAATGTCTCCTTAGGAATATCACAGAGGTCTTGGCCATCACCTCCTCGTGACTAGTCAGCCTGGCTGATAGCTACATAAATGGACAGAATAACCATGTAAGGCTACGGTGCCAATATGGATCGTGACTCAGTGTCATATTCATGTCATCATCGTACAGACTCATAGATTAAGAATGGCTAGAAAGTACACCAGTTGCTTTCTGAATCATTTGGGTCAGTGGTTTCCAACCTTTCTTGGCTTGTGGCCCTTTGAAACAAAGACATGTCTCATTATCACCTGTTGCACACACACGCACAGCTTTATCTGTTCAGATCTCTTTTCAGAGATCTGAATGCTGAGTTATGCAGTAACTAAAATCAAAGGTTGCTTTCTCTTCTTATTCATAATTATGCAACGTTATCTAATGTTGCTGAAAGAAAACAAACTTTAGAAGCAATATTTCTTTGTTTTTGTTTAACTTAAAAAAGCCTGCCACTACTGTGTATTATTGTTAGTGACAATAACATAACCCATGAAAAGACAAAAAAAGTGTACCGTTTTCTTAACATATGTATAATAATCAGCAAGTATTTATGATACACTGATCTAACATTTTGTCCTTTGTGAATTAGAGAAAAAATCTCCAATCTCCATTATCCATTAATGTACCATCCTAATCAGATCTGAT